>JANHGL010011659.1:0-144059 GCA_024611195.1 Ceyx melanurus | reverse complement strand
CTCCAGAACAGACCAGAGGTAGGGTATATGTATGTATTTCAGATTTCAATTTACAGAGGCTGCTCCATGTCTTTAGAAATTCTGTACAGTAGATTAAATTCAAACAGCCTGCACACTTTCTACAGGAGAATATGTATCTAAGGAAGTCTTCAAACGTGATCATCCTGCAAAGACTTTAACTGTTTGAAAGCAAATAAGCTGAAAATTTATAGGGGCACATTCAAACATAAAGTTTATGGTGTTGATGTGTGTGGATAATAGGAAATATGACTCAAAGCATGAGGTCATAGAAAATAGAACTTGCATTCCCCTGCAAACAACTGAAGGGCAGTCAAAATAACAGTGTTGAATACTCATTCTGCAGCTTTTCTTTAGCTGGTCTTATTTCCAAATATCCAGAATGCACAGCTCAGTTGTTTCAGGAGCACTTCTGATTTTACATATGGTGCATAAGGACAGAACAAAGTATTATTGTGACAGTCAAAGATTAGGTGTTTTTGTTCAGGCTGCGTGTTTAATGAGAAAAATCCTTCTGTAGACTCAAGTAAAAAGGAATAATTCTATGGGCTGCTTTACCCTGCACAATATTCTCCCTAATCCTTGTAAAAATATGCTTCATACTAATCTTTCTGCCTGAAAGATTTTTGCAGACAACTTTGAACATTTCTATCACATTTTATTAGCTTTAAGCTGCTTTAATTTCTCTAATTTTCATCAGGTTTAGGGGGATCTGTCTAGAGAACAGATTTCTGAAGTTGAACTGGTTTTAGACAAACCCCTCAAAGTGGTACATTTGAATTTCTCAAGCAGACATCTCTCTTCATCCGCAGCTTTTAAAGTACCAAGTACCTTGTTGGCCCTTAATTAATTAGGAGCAATGACCTATGCATGGGGTGTAATAGCATTCAATTAGAGGAAATCTAAAATGCAAAATCTGCTCAGTCACAGCAGAGTAGAGAGAGATGTGCCTGCTGGTGCTGCATGCCCTGGTGTGAGGTACCTGTAGCTGCAGCCACCAGGCAGGGCTGGAACAAGCCTGGAAATTCCCTCCCCTTGGCCTGCTCTTTTCCAAGTGAATTTCTAAAGACATTCAGATGCTAATATTTTGAGCATTTATGAGTGCCATCAGAAACATCATATCTCCAGCTCTACATACCCCTTCCATTGTGCTTGTGACAGTAGGACAACTGTGAAGGTTTGTTCAACATGCAAGGCTAGAACCTGATGGGCATAGGAAGGCTCTGAAGCATTGGAAACTCCTTTTGGAAGCATTTGAAGCTGGAAACCAGTTGCAGAGCCCACAAATCCCATTTCAACACCTGGACTGAGTCCTCAATGAGACACAAATTTGCAACAGGTTTTTGCCTGTGGAGTCACATCAGAGGAATTTGCTACCCATGTGTAGAGCCAGTGGAGTCACATCAGAGGGAGCTTCACCCCAAGACATAAATGACTCTTATGTCCTATGATGCTTTGCAAATGATTTTGCTAATAGAGTCTCCCATGGAATAACTGTGCACCACCTCCCACAGAAAACAGCAGGAGTTACACATGTGTATGAAAGCACATGCACAGATTTCTCTTGCTTTCTACAGGACTTAAATGATGACAACAGAGAAAAGCCAGGAGGAAACAACTTATTATCCACCATTTGCTTGATGGAAGAAGAGCAGGCATGAATGGCAACTGAGAGACATTCAGACATTATTTACCCAAGCACTGAAATGTGAGGATGGCTGAGATGATGAAGATCATTCTTTGAGTATGAACCAGCACACAGCTCCAGTACATTGCTAAAAATAGCTGCAGTATTGAGCTTTCCTTAAGTTTTGGGTAAACCTCTTCAGGCAGAAAATTCATATGCATTTCAGACAGAAATCTCTTTCTCTATTTAGTTTTAAAAAATGGTAAATGAGAGCACGAGTTCCATGCATTTAGAAAAAAAAAGATGGCTCTGCAGTAGGAAAACTACAATGCAAATGAGTCTGTGCTGCCCAGTGTATGCCCAGCCACCCTAATTCCCCTGCTGACTGGATGTCTGGGAGCATCCTCTTGTCATCAAAGTGCCAAGAAATTGTCATGCAGTCTCACCCATTTTTTAGCCAAAGCACTGAACTGCCTTTAGGGAAAAAAAGACAACACATTTTTAGCCCCAGCATTCCTGGATGTGCACTGCTTTTCCTGTGGAGTGGGATCTAGCAGGCTGTCAAAGTGCAGTTAGATGAGCATGCCTGTTTAAGTTCCACCTTTTACCTATACTTGCCTCATTTGGTTTTTAAATAAGGTACTTAAACAATTTCAAGTCGATACTTAACATTTAGATTTGTTTAGGTGGAGTATAAATATTTATTTAGACATAGTTAGGCTAATGTCAAATAAGAGTATTTGGCTAAATTGATATGATCACTCAGCACCACTAAACCAACTTGGGAATTCAGACAAGCTTTTGAGAAGCAGAAGCATTAGGAGTGCACTAAGATTTGCAGAAGAGAACAAAACAAGACCATGGTAAGAAGGAATTTACTTTTTAACTCTCTAAAAACTGTCCAGTCTCTGGGACATCCCTCCCCCCAGCTGACCCAGCTACAGGGAAGCTGCCTGGGAAGTGGAATGCAGAGAAGAATTGGTTGTGCTGGGTGCATTTGTTATTTCCCTGAAATAATTGATCCCTGATGCTAAAGATAGCAGCACTGTTGGGATTCAGATCCTCTAGACATTAATGAAGTCTCTCTTTGCTGGCAATGGATTTCAACTGTCTCTACTCCCCCTGCACGGTGCCTTCAGCAAGAGGCAGTGGTTTCGTACACTGCCAGTGTTTAAACTGAGGAGGTTCCAATTCCAAGAGCAAAGCAAAGTCACTCTGCTCAGCCTCACCAGTGTGTAAAGCATGCTCACTGCCACAGGAAGGGCTGGGGGGATGGATCCCTACCTCTAGACACAGAAGAGAAGAAAAGAAATCAACAAGACGGCTACACCACAGATTCCAGAGGCCACTGCTCCATCTGAGCACATCTGGAAAGAACACACCAGCTCCATTAGGCAATTAAACAAACACCTCCCCCACCTCAAAACCAGCTCTGCTCAGCAGGACCTTTGTTTGCTTACTTGAGAAAGTTCCTCAGCTTGTAATGTCTTTCTCATATCCGTCCAGTCTGGGAAGTCTCGGAGGTGCTGACAAAGCAGTCGGCCATACACTGTGTTCCAGACAGCTGATTTCACTGCACCAGGCACCCCAAACACCAGCAGCCTCATCCCCCCCCAGCAAGCACGGGCAGCAGAGCCTGAGGAAGTGCCCTGGGTATCTCAGGGATGACACTCATGTAATTTTTTATTGAGGTTTGGTTTAGCCTTTAAATAACAGTGTGACAAGGAAAAAGAATCTACCTGGAAGAGACAACCACCTTTGTCTAGAAGAATCAGTGGTCCTTAGTCCCTCCTGATCAGTATGGGGTGGCCATAAACCTGTAGGAGATGTATATGAAGAATTTCTTCATTTCTAGTACAAGCCAGGCCTCTGTCTTTTATCCAATCTGAAGTATTACAACAATAATCAGCTATAACTCCCACAGTGGTCTAGGTAGCCTGACAGAGACCAGCACTTTTATTAATAACTCTTTGCTTAAACTTACTGGAGCTGCTCTTTGATTTATGAAGTCCTCTGCAAGCTTCAGAGTGATTCTCACAGAACCACTTTGACCTGCAGCAGGAATTGCTTCACACAGCCCAGAGCCAGCCCAGTGACACACTACCTGCTGTCCCAGCACCACCAACCCTTCCCAACAACATCTTTTGACACATGACCTTGTCCAATTAAATAAACAGAGCAATTTAGATGGGCAGAAGGTAATTATTAGGGCTGGATGGTGGCCAGCTCACTGAAACAGCAGCACCATTCTTTGCAAAAAGCTTGATGTGGTTTAGCCAAGTTTCATTTGTGGAAGCTTTCAAGAGCTTTGCACAGGAGTGCCCCCCTGGTGAAACATCCCAGCACGGGGTGCTCCCTTCACACCCCAGTGGGCAGCAGCTGGGAGGTCTTTGGCAGGACTGCTTCTTTCAAAAGGATGTTCCAAAACTTGTGGAACACTTGGGCATTTCCTTTCTGTCTGCTCCTTTTTTAGCCCTCACTGTCTGTACTTAACTGGACACTATTTCTTTGAACCAAGAATAGGTAACTAAGGAATATGGGCTGTGCTGCTGCTTTCACATTGTCTTGTTCCCTTTCACCCTGGGGAATTGCCAATTCCCATTTCTTATGGAAGGATTTCAATTGTTTTTCACTGTCCCTGACTTATTTGCCAGGGGCTTTTTATTTTTTTTTTTGTTTTGTTTTAATGGAAGACAGAGTAGGAAGAAATAGGACAGTGAATAATAGCAAGAGGTAATTTAGAAATAAGTCACTTCCTAATGGGCCCATGACAATGACTAAAAAAACCTCAATTCCTGCATGGTAGAGCCTTATTGCCAGAGTCCAGTGATAGCAGAGGAAAGAAAAAGGTCTTAGCTCTTCTGTGTGGACGTGGATCCTCAATTTCCTTTTTGACTATTTAAACTCAGCTTTTTTCTTTTTTTTTCCCTGTGTAAACATGAGATCTATTGCATGGCAATTTCCCACTGAGGCAGGTTCTCAAGTGAGCTTGTGCTGCTGGTCCCCAGTCCTGCCCCAGCCAAAGCAGTGTGAAAAATCCCTGACCTCTTGCAGAGGGAACAGGATGCAGCAGGAATGAATGAAATACTTGTGAGGGCCTCCTCATCCTCTCCTGAGTGTCCTTTCAAATCCCAGCCACCAGTAGGCCCTACACTGAGCTTTTTGTTCCTGGCATGTCTGAAGGAGCCCTGAGCATTAGTTTAGCCTGCTCTGGTAAGTCATTCTTCAAAAGCCTTTTTTAGCCTGCCTGGTAGCATTGAAACTTTTATATTCAACCTGCTGGAATTAAAAATCTCTTTGAATTTTCTTTATTTGGACAGGGCACCAGCTTTATAGAATCACAAAATAGTCTGGGTTGGAAGGGACCTTCCAAGATCATCTAATCCAACCCCCCTGCCAATAGCAAGGATATTTTCCTATCCTATTTTCCTATTTTCAGGTTGCTCCAAGTGCCATCCAGTCTGACCTAGGACACTTTAGTGATGGAGCATCCACAGCTTCTCTGGACAAACCACTGCCCCTTGTACAGTCACCACAGACCCTGGTAAAAAGCTTCTGTCTTCTTAGCCCTGCTTTAGATGCTGAAAGGCTGCAATAAGATCTCCCTGGACCCTTCTCCAGGCTGAACCACCTCAACTGTATCTCCCAGGAGAGGTGTTCCAGCCCTCTGACCATTTCAGTGGCCCTTCTCTGGCCCTGCTCTAACAGCTCTGTGTCCTTCTGTGCTGGTGGACTCAGGATTCCAGGCATGGTGCATTTTGAATGATGTTTCCTTGTTTCCAGTCAGCTCCCTACCCCACAGCACAGACACTCCATCTGTCTTTTCTACTCCTGGCTGTTAAAAACTAACACTCACTGAGCCCATGCCTCATGCCCAGTTGCCTCCAAGGGTTTAACTCCTCTCTACCCCTTCTAACAACCTTCCTCCTATTGCACTGAAAGAGAAAAACCAAGAAGAGATGGGAGCTGCTGCAAGCCCACCATGCTGGTGAAGCCAGGGTTGGCTCTGCTCTGGCCCTGGGCTACACAGCTTCAGATAACCACTATTTTTCTCCCACAGTGAGCCCCAGGAGCCTGGGGGGATGCAGAACACAGACAGACACAGGCTGATGCCAGTGCTGCCAGCTTGCTGATGACTGACAAGCAAATGTCCCACCCTTTGTCCCTGCTGAGACCCCCAACACCCTTCAGTTCACACCTCATCCAGTAACACCCCAGTATAAATCCACAGCTGCCACGACTCCACTTCTGACTCTTGAAATGATTTTGGCAAACTTCTTTTTCCCCTACTCAGGTATGGTTTGGTCTAATTAGTGAGCAGCTTTCTGTTCAAACGAGCTGCTTTTCCCCATCCATTGTCACACCTTGATGAGAACTGTATTTAAGCAATGTAAGTACTATTAAGATTTGAGATTCCATCCAATTAAACACTGATACAAGAGGAAAATTATCCTTTTAACAAATTACTAACAGCACACTGGTTTCTGTTGTTCACATGGGATGTTGAAAATTGACTGGCTGCATGGAGCTCAACATTTTATACTCCTTCAGTGCAGAAATGGAGCAGAATTAGGAAACAATTATTGGTAAGTATGCAACTGTGGCACCATAAAAGCCCCATAGGTAAGACCAATCTAAGTAGAAAGAAATGAAAAAACCAGCTTTCACATTTTTACATTTTTTCTCTTTTTTTCTTCCTTGTTTGCACAGTTGGAAATTCATTCCCTCCTGCTTCATCTTTTTCATACTGGTTAGAAGTGTTACCTGCTGCATTTTTCTCTTCAAGACCTGGAATTGCTGTGTGAAAGCATCATTAGAAACAACAGGGCTGATGTAGGAAATCAGGGCTGAATCAAAGAGTTCTTTCCCTAGCTGAGCAGCAGAATGTATTTCTCCCAACAACATTTTAGACATGGCACAACTTCCTTTTCCACATCAAAGTCGAGACACATTCAACTAATGAGTTAGTGCAAGAACTCATGGAGAAGAAATTCACATCTTTAGGAATAAACAGACTTCTGACAAACAACACTGGGTACTAATCCTGATCAGCATGAAAAACTGGTTTCTGGGAGAGCTTCTGATGATCTTTCTCCCCTCCTTTCTCTGCAGACCCCTCAGAAGTGGCAGAATTGAGTACTGCACCCCTCAAGAGAGCTGCACAACTCAGCACAGGAATCAGAAACCTCTCTGTTCAACCTCCAACGTTCTCACCTAGGAAAAACACTTCTATAAAGCATCAGTAGTTTCATAATTAATCTACTAACTGTGCTTTAGAGGTGCAAGGAGCAGGCTGGCTTTCTGGTAGCTTTCTCTGTCTTGGAGAGGTAAGGAGTCAATAACTGTGCCTTTGGCTTGCATCAATCTAATTTTAGTGAGAATAGCAAAGGAAGAGAAATACCCTGGATTTGATTAATGCTGATGCTAGAAGCTGGAGTAAGAAGTCAGCACTTCTTCAAACTTTGGTCATGCTGAGATTCCACGAGCTCCCAGTCATGTTATCCTGTTTATATTATGCATTCTGGCAACCTCCACACTTTTTCTCTTAGAATAGCAGTTAAAAAATAGGGCTCAGGTACAACTTTTTTTGGATTATAGTATGCTTGTCAACCTCGTTTAGAATTCAGGGGTTGCCTAGAACAACATCACCAGCAGTAAGTGCTTTTTTTTTTTTTAATATTAATTTTTTAAAAGTCATATGCTGATGAAATCTTGGGAATGAGATTCTCCCAGAATGCATGACTATGCTTTTTCAGTCCTATTTTTAAAAAAATGGATTTTAAATAGACAAACAGGAAATCAAATAACCTATGAACTTTGTTTCTCTTCAATCAGGCTCTTTGTAAAGAGTGCTGGGCTCTTTTGCCAGCATTTACAGGAATGTTTCAACACCTCTTGATCTGCTGAAGTTCTCCTCTCTGGAAGTGAGCTACAACATGTGGCGTCACTTAGCATTTTACTGCTGTTTTCAGAGAGGCATGTGTGAGCTTAATTAAGATGCCTTAGTAGGAATTTGGTCAATTTATTCCATGTTAATGGTTACATGTTGAAACAAACCATGCTTAGCCCTAGAATAACAAAAAAGGAAAGCAGCATTTCCAAGTTTTCATCATACCACTGTGCTGTTCTTGGAACTTCTGACTATGTGTACCATTAGTTTTCTTTTTTATTATTATTCTTTCTCAAAAATTCCCCCCAAAATCCTGGAATTTCTACAGAGTTGAACAACCTTCACCTTGTCAGCACTCGGCAGCTCTGCTCCTTTTGCTCTAGCCTGTCTGGGAACCTCAGACTAAACATGATTATACTTATCTGCAGTAAAAACTCAATCCAGATTTTGAGCACTTCAGCATAGCAGTGGGGATCTCTGCACTTAAGATGCCAGAGCCACCTACATAATGCTGTGGTGTCTCTAGGGCAGCTCAGTGGCAAGGATGCAGCTTTTAGGAGCTGTGATTCAGGCAGTTGTGTTCACACCCATCTCTCTGATGCTTTGCTGCCAGGGGCCTTTGCCCAAAGCAGGGTATCTCTGTCCAGTGCTGTGCAAGAAATGCTTCTGTGCTTATAGGAACAGGTTGAGGGAAACCTGATTTCTAGGGCACTGAGTTGTGTGGGTGATGTGGGCTCCTGGCACGGGCTCAGCTTGTGCATTTTACCCAATGATGAATGAAAAATGTGTAACCCATTTACAGAGCTCTCCTCAGTTTAACATGGGGATTGACCTCAAGGCAGCCACAAATGGACTGGGAAAGCTCCTAGAAAGGAAGGATTCAAAGACATTTTTCTCCTAAGCACTCCTTGCCAACTTTTCTGGGCATTCCTGCTCTGCACTCTTCTTGTTCTTGCAATCTGCCCTCGCAGGGTTAGTGCTGCTCCCCGTGCAGTAGCTGGAAACAGAGGCACCTCATTCAAGGCTGTCAATCCAACTTCAATTAGTGCTCAATTAGTCAGTGCTCTGAGCACTGCAAGCCCACATCCTTCTGGTGGTCTGCCCTACTGCTGGTGGCCTCAGTATTTTAAGAAACAAAGAAGGAAAAAAAGAAGGAAATCTCTCTCCCCATCCCCCAGGATACACTATATACACTATACTTCTTATTTCAGTAATAAAACAACACTCCAATGTCACACATCCCCTGTCAGAATACAACCTAGGGCCCCTAATTCTTGTCTCAGAAGGCAATGCACTTTTATTCAGTTCCTGTTATTTCCTGCTGCTGAAGAGAACCCATTTTCTCCCAACCACTGCCATGAAACACTTATCTATAAAATAACTATTTCCTGAATGTTTTTATTTTTCTCCTGAAAAAAGGATTTGGGAACAGCAGGGCTATGATATTCACCTCTTGTAAACTCTGCATCATAATCTTGATGACACGTTTTATCATCACCTATCTTTTACCAAGCTAACAACTTTGCCTTTGCAATGGCTCCCGCAGCAGTCCTGAGTGAAAATGGGGACAGCAAAGAGCCAAGAGACTAATATTACAATTGCATGGGATGAAAGCAGAAGGTTTGCAGTCTGCACAGCAGTGAGCTCTGAAAACACTGCCTGCCAGTGCTGCACAACGCTGAACAATATCCAGAGCTCCTCCATTTCCATAGGAAAGGGTTTTTTAATAGGCACAGTACCCCCGGCTCTCAGCCACCAACTCTCTCCCTCTTGCAGCTCCCGAGTCAGTCAGCAAGCCCACAGCTGATCAGCACTCCCAGAGGGATCACAGCAGCAAAGGCTGGCGCCTGCAGTGTGCATTTTTCGGGGTTGCCATGGTGATCTCCAGCACGCTCATCCCCTGAGAGCTCAGCTCCAAATTCAGAGGGAACCAAAGCAGGACAAAGAAATGACACCCAAGCAAAAGCAGCGGGGATAAATGCCGTGCACTGAGCACACATACACGATTGCATAGGGAAGCTTTCAGAAAAAAAAAAAGAGTTATTTTTAGGACTGAGTGGCTGTAGAGAAGAAGTGCAGTCTGCACAGACCCAACTCTGAACCAGGATAGTCTAGGGAATAAAACCAAACATTTCTAACCCCGTCTCAGCTCGTGGATCACTGTTTGGCACAGGGTAAAGCCTCAGCCTCTACTGCAAAAAATCCTCCTTTGTGCAGTAAGGACAGAGGACAAGGGATAACTAAGCAGGTAAAACCCCAGAGATGCTTTTAATAATGAAATACTGCAGAGCAGCAACACACTGCTAGACAACCAAAAACCTGACATTTACTATTTAGAACATTACATTTCTTTATCCCGTGAAAACAGTTAATACAACATTTCTTAGAGTTTTAAGCCATTGCAATTTTCACTAAATACTTTACATCATCTGCTGGTCCTTATGGCAGTTACACTTCCTGACTGAATTCTCAACAAAAGGGAATTACATTTGTGTGAACATGAAAGCAACACTCTGTCAAGTGCTGAACCATCTCAATATCTAGTTGAGAAACCTGCTGCATGGTGCTTTCACTGCTGCCCCACTAAACCCTTACAATGGCCACCCACACAGAAATAAACCAGCAAGAAGAGACACCAAAATTCAAAATCTGGGCCATGTCAGATACGCCACAGTCCAGAAATAATACTAAATGAGAGCCAATCAATGTTTTGCTATTAGGCAGCATGTTTCAGTCAGAGCTTATTATCAGACACCACCAGGCACTTTCGTGCCTAAAAGAGCTCCGAGATCAGTTAATCTCACAGAGCTTGATGCTCAGCCACATGGTGGTTTCTTTTCCCAAAACACATTATATTCTTTTTTGGCCCTACCTGGGCTTCTTATTACTGTTACAATGGACTTCCTCACTCCTCTCCAAGTCCTCACCTCTTAGAACTGCATTTAAATACTTAATCACCTTATGGAAAGCTGCCTGATCCTGAATGAATGTGGAGCTTTTCAGTTACATCTGCTTTAATTTCCATCAAACCTTTCTGGGTTGGTTCAGCACTAACCACTTCAGAGCCTGCTCACAACATTTGGTGTGCAGTTTGTCACTTCTGACTGTGGGCAGAACTCTACCTGCTGCCCTTGGCCTAGCTCCTGATGCTCATCAATCACTGTGGAAGGTCACCTGCCAGGAGGATGCCTACAGCACTTTGGTTTCTTCAGCATATTCACATTCTCACAGTGAACACAGACAGGGTCACGTGGAGTAAATTGCCCAAGAATCCATTTAGATGGTGAGCAGCACTGAGAACATTTGCCTCTCCTCACCTGGGTCCCTCAGCCTTCCTTTGCTGTCTGCTCACTGAGTGAATTCTCTGCCTCCCCTCGTTTCCAAACTAGCACAGAACCAAAGCTGGGGGCTGGAGGAAGGGCTGAGGAAGAGATCCAACTGCGTTTTTTACTATTTATCCTTTTATCCTTAGCTCCTCCTCCCCCAAAGGATGCTGACACCTACCTTGAGCAGCCTCCCTGGATTTTAAGCTTTCTTGATCCCCTTTAACAACGACTGGTTCATTTCCAGCACATACTGGAACTTCTGCTCAGTTTCAGGGAAAGCAACTTGAACTTTAAGGAGATCCCTACAAAATCTCTGACTGTGACAGGCAGAATATTATGGTTCTTATGCACTGGATCCCATCAGGGAAGAGGTTTTATTTACCACGAATAAAGATGAAGGCTGACAGACAGCCTTCAAATCAAAGCACGAGCCAGAGAATGTCTGATTGCTCCCGGAAGCAGCATTGAACAGCTTAACTCAGTCTTTATTTAGATATTATTTTGCATATTTCCCCCATAATGAAAGGACACCTGTTGTGAACAGAATCTTTGGGTAATCTAATTTATCATGATCGCTCACACACTGACAGAGAAGAATTTTAATAAAATTTGCAGTTATAAGATCAGTTTGTACTCATCTCCCTCTCCTAGATGCTTATGTCTTTTCCAGGGCTAGTGAATGGAAAATTTGAAACCCTTGTGCAAATCCAACCACTTCCAGAAAACACAGTAGTATGCTGTAATGTGTGTCTGTTTAGGGAATTTACTTAAAAGGCTGTACTTTCCTCACTGTAGCAGCATGCACTCTACCACCCACTACTTGTATCACAATATTTTACAAGAATACCACAAATCTGTAAAGCATGGGGACGAATTAACTACACAGGGGCTGTCAGATATTTCCCTTGTCCAGGAACGTTAGATGAATTAGATTAATGTCAGAGACAATAAATGTAGTTCAGCTTCAGCAAAGGAGCTGGCAGAACAAGACAAGAGGCATCACTGCAGAGATGCTTGCCTCAAAATCACATCTTGCACAAAAAACATCAAATGTGTGCTCCCCTCCCCACCTCCTCTACCCAGTTGTTCAGCAACTGGGAGTCAAAGGCAAGGCTCCTGTCAGCTGCTCAACAAAGGCAAAGGGAAGATCACAGCATGCCTGAGGCCCCACTTGGGACACCTTTTTTCTCTGCTGTCCCACAAGATCAGAGTTGCAGTTGTGTCTAGTGCATCTGACAGCGAGCAGCTTGCCCTTTTCTCTGCAAGTTGTCCTGCCATTCATTTCAAAGAAAGATCTTGGGTAAGTATTATACTCTTACTAGCATCTGGTCAGAGGAGTTCATCACCAGAGAGAATCTGTGCTGCCTGAGTGCAGTAGACCCCTTTTTCTGTAAGTAAGTCTCTGCTTTGGGCTTGTACTGGCATCCAAGAGTTGGTGAGAAGACATTCATGGAGCTGCTCCAGCAGAAGCTGCTCATTTTTCAGCTCCTGGCCAGGTTAGTTTTCAGTGAGAAGACATTCATGGAGCTGCTCCAGCAGAAACTGCTCATTTTTCAGCTCCTGGCCAGGTTAGTTTTCACCTCTTGCTTAGTTTTGTTTGCACCCATACTTGTGCCACCCATGGAAGTGGCAGAAACAAGCAGCTAGAGGAGATGGGAGAACCAACCCACCCTGTGTGGCAAGAGTGTGAGCTGGTAGCCAGACAAGTGGCTGTGTAAACACATCCTGACACAACGTCAGTGAAACACCTTCAGCAGGTTTCCTGGAGAAAGAAATGCTGCCTCTCACCTTGTCAAACACAAGACAAAGATTTTCTGGGAGAGGGTGTTATCTCTGCTCATTCTTCTGTTGTGAGAAAGTGAGAATGGATGCCTGCTTTTTTAGGATGACTATTTCCAGGGTCCCACATTTGCTTACGTTAGCATACTCAATTTTACTCAAGTCATGTAAAATAGATGTATTGGGAACATTTGCCTTTCTTTAGCTTTTTGTTTATATTCCCCATCTACGTCATTTTCTTGTTCTTTTCCTCCTGGTCCTATATATACTTCAAAGACATCTTTTCAAAGAACATTTTCTCTCAGCATAGCTTGCCCCCCAGCTGTAAAAGCTTTACTCACATACACCTCCCTCAGGAGAAATAACTTCTTTGCCTACAGCTCCTTTAGGCAACATCTGTAATGATGCAAACAGGTAGAAGATTCCCATGTGGCACAGCTCAAGAAGGAAGCACACACATCCTGCAAACCCAGAGGAGCACCACAAATATTTAGATGGCAGAGAAAATCCACATCCTGCAGCTTGGACTGCTGTAAACAAATGCTCTCCATACGTCTTGCAACTCAATCAAGCGAGGAACACACATATGGGTGAACAGCCTCATTCCAGTTCCCCCAGGGGTAGGAAAAACCTGGGAGTGCAACAAAGCAGCTCATCCCTGGGTTACTGATCACACACATCTCCCCTTCCTAGCACCCTTCTGGCCTTTGAATGGGATCTCCTTGGCTTTGTGACCAAGCAGACCTCGCTGCAGTCAGAATCAAGTAGAATCCATATCTGGATTCTACTTATGTCACTGCAAACACCAAAGGAGACCAGTTTTTCCTGTACAGAAAGATATAGCTCATGCTTTCCAAAGCTGCTGGCTGGGAGAAGTATTAAAGGACTTCAGGAACCTGTTGCCTCTACCCTGACCTCAGTTGTACTGTATGTTTCTGCTCATTACAATAGAAACTGTTCTGTGACCCTTTTCCCCTCTGTGAGTATCCTGAAGAGCCAAAAGGCCCAGCAGTCTATGGTGGAAACTTTTGGATGTAGAGTTGATACAGAAAATGACAAAGTCAAAACCACAACCTGGCTTGCTGTTCTCAGTGAGGGTCTTCCAGAAGCCCTTGCAACATCCTCTAGACTGCTCTGCCATGCAAGAAGAGGATCTTGGCAGAAAACACCTCAGAAAGGGAGGTAAGAAGATGTCAGAGTACAAATCCCTGTAACATTGACCATAACACACACTTTCTGCCTCTTCAGTACAACCATCATTCTTCCTCCAGGTTAAAAAAAAAAAAAAATGTAAAAAAGAAAACCCCATGCTTTTTGAAAAAAGGTTTAGCTTTGAAAAAAAAACCAAACTGTGGCAAGTCCCTTCATTTGTCTGGAATGATTTTGAGAAACATCGTAAAGAACATACTAGCTGTGTATAATAAACACAAGACTTGCAATGTTTTGCAAACTCAGAAGTTCCCAGGACCTGTAATTTAATACAATTCATTTAACTAGTCACAAATTGAGCTGATGCAATTTTAAGGGGGAAAAAAAAAGCAAGGATAAACAGGACTGTATTTTGAATATCCCTGGAAGACTTCTGTTTACAAAGTTACTGGCTTACTGACTGACAGAGAAATTTTCTACCTAAAACTAGATATTTTTTACGCTTTGACATTACATCATGACATTGTGCTTGATCACATTGAGTGCTGCAGTAACAGGACACTAAAATATTATCCAGCTGTCCAAAGGAATAGCTATTTAAAAAGATGTCTTTTGCACATACTGCATTAAGCAAATAACGTTGAGGCTTGCCTTGAATTTATCTCCCCAAAATTAAGGGGACAAGTATTTAATTATTACTTTTATCCTTGCTAAATCTTTTAATTAAATGTAACATCAATTGAACTAAAGATTGCTACAGAGCAATACATTTAAACACATTAAAGTAGGGGGGAAAAAGAAACAAGAAAAAAACAACAAAACAAGAACATGAGGGAGACTTATAAACAGATTAATATAAACAGCATTAAAAATGTAAAAATGAAAGCACAGGGCATTTTTTGATGTTTGCTAGCACAGCAAAGGTTAAGAGCAGCAGAGGTGGTGGATTCCATACAAATCTTGCCAACTATTTCCATTTACAGAGTGTTCAGAGGCTTCTTCTGTACCAAGAAGCAGACAGAGGCAAGACCATGAGTGAGAAAAGCTGCAGCATGTACCCTTTTCTGTGCCTGTTCACACTGGAATTGTTCCCTGGCCTAAAATGAAAAGCAGGGGGCTGATTTCACTGACTTCAGCACCAGCAGTCCCATGAAAGGGCTCAGTCTGGCCAGGAATCAAAGGTTGATGGAGAAAAAGCTAATGTAGCATCTGAGAATGACACTAGAAATGACATTCCAGCTGCAGAATCAATGCTTGAGTCGATGCTGACAACTGATTTGCACCAGTCCCCTGTAGCTCATAATGCTTTTCTTTTTCTAAGCAGGGAAAATTCTCAATTTCTGTTGCCAGACACAACAAAAAATCGCTGCCAATATCCTCACTTCTGTGAGAATACACAATAATACCCCAAATGGGCACCACAACCTGCACATTCTGTAAAATCAGGTGGGCTGACACCCTGAGTTGAGAGTGTTACAGGTGTCCATCCACTTCTCAGCCCCACCAGGGATTAAAGGAAGAAATCTGTTACCAAGTGGGTGATAACCAAGCAGCTGAATTCACCAACCAGCCTTTACAGGAGGAAAAGGAGCTCAGTTTAGGCTGGTACCTTCAGCAGGGATTTCTCAGTGAATCCTCTCTATGCATCCTCCTTTGGAAACCCCAAAAGTTCCAATTCAGCTTTAGCAGGACAAAGAAGTGATGTGAGGCTCTCTTTTACTGCACCCAGCTTTTCTACTCAGTTTCGCTTGGGTAAACTGCTTTTTGTTTTCTCTTGATCTCCCCAGGATGCAGCAGCCCTTGCCAAAAATAACTACGTTTTCATTTTCCTTCACAATTCCCTTGCAGAGGTTTGCACTGTTTTTAATGCTGCAGCATCACATACCCTTTTAATCTCTGCCTACACATTTTAACATTTCAAACACATGCTTATTTATAAACGAAAAGCCACCAGGGCTTTGGTGAGGCAAAGTGGTTTATAGTGGGGAGTGAAACTGGGGAGGGGGAGCGGGGAGGGTGAGTCATCATTTTCTGGGTTTAATTCTTCCCTCCTCCTCTGGTTTGGGCTTTGTCATTAGCAGTAGCACTTACTCACTTTGAGCAGGACCAAGACAGAAAACAAGCCCTCTGAATTTGAAAGCCAAACAATTCCAACTCCTAATTCAGCTGTGCCTGCCTGCTCGGGGCTGCTCAATCCCTTGAGACCCCTTTTTGTAGCCCAGGCTTTTCCCTCCTTTAAGTGCCAAGCCATTGACAGCCTTTGGCTGGGGTTTTGTCCCTTCCCACCTGCTCCTGCAAGAGGGAGAACAGACTGGGGGGAGTGAGGCCAGCCTCAAGTTTTGTGCAGCATTCAGGGCTGGGCATTTCCCCACTGAATGGAGCAAAACAGGTTCCAAAAACTGTTTGGATTTTCAAAGCCAGGCACTTGAACATCACCAACTGCTCCTGGAAACAGGCTGCACTGCATACTAACGGGGAGACAGCACTTGGTCAACAGCTCCTCTCCTTTTGGGTCACTGCTCAACAGGGCACCACAAATTGTGTCCTCCAGCCCAATTACATCACTCTGCTGATGCTGGAACAAAAGGAGAAGGAGGCATGACAGAAATAACAAGGTAACCTGCAACTCTAATGGAAGCAACAGCAGGAGGTAGAAAAATTAACTGCTATCACATGTGATTTTTCTTCCCACTTCAAGCACCCTCTCTAAATTTTCCTTCCAAACATGTATTCCTAAAAAATAAAGCAACTTTTTGCCTTAAGCCAAGAAAGCTGGGCAGTACAGGAGCCCGAGGCCAGCCCCAGCATCAACAGCATGAAAATTTCAACTCTAAACTTTTTAGGGATGCTTAAGTCTGTCAAAAGTCTGAAGTGTGGATGCCTCAGGTTGAGCTACCATCCCCACATTTCTGTACCAAAATACCTGCACTCAGTTTCCAAAGTGTGAACACTCTCCACTCCACGTATAATTTGGGGCAAGTAAGAATATGCAGAACCTCTGAGAATTCGACTAGTTCTTTCAGAAAATTAACTAGGTAGCAGCCATAAAAATGCTGATGCTAGACAGTATTTCAGCTTCCTGGGCTAGAGATGGATATAATTTTTACTTACCTGACAGGTGTGTCATGAGAATTAGCTAATATTGACACTTTGATCTTTAAAATGCTTTGCCAAGTATTAATTAAGGCAAGACCAGTTTGCATTTTAAATTGCTAGTATTGTGAAGTTGAATTTCTCTCCATCCATCTCCTAAAATGGTAAAGAATTCTACTGTTTGTTTTTCTACATCTTCCCCAGGAGATTATTTCAGAGCAATATGAGAAAGACAGAGTGCCATGCAGATCCATGGAGGAGGAATGGATACCTCTAAATAAAAGGCTTTGTTGCAAGAATCTTAACTCCTGTGGGTCTTGCAGCTACACCCGTAGACTTCAGTCAAATGATACTGAATGCAGGGAGAAAGGATACCCCAACCCCCCAAAAAACACCTTTTATAATTAAACTACTTATGAGAAGCTCAGAACCTGTTGCAGATATTTGAGTACTGCATCTATTGGTGAAGTGTGGCCTCATTTCTCCACGAGGGAAAGATGCCAAGATGTGGGCAAAATGATTGTGGTTTTATCTGTAGCCAGTGACATGAAATATGTCAAAAGCTGTGGGATGCTTTTGTTAGATGGGTAGACCCCCTGAACAACCTTTAGGATCTCAGGGTGATGATATCAGGAATTCTGTTAACATTTTGCAAGGCCATGTCTTGTTCCCACCCCCTGCCCAAGACATAGGGGAGATACTGGACAAATATTACCCAGTTTCAGTAACTTAAGTCCTACAGTCTAAAGATGGGTCTTAGAAGTGATTCTGGACACTTAAGTCTGATGGATTATTTTATCTAGAAAATAATAGAAGTTTCTTATGTGAGCCCTTCATGACTGTATAATAGGAGTTTTTTTCCCCTTCCCCTGCCTTATTTCATGCACAGCATAGACACTATTTAATAAACTAGCAACTCTTCAATATTTATTTCTCTCCTCATTATCCAGGGTGGCTCTATGCCTTATTTACCATGCTACCCAAATGCTGCTGAGAATTATTTATAGCATTCATGATATAGGAACCCAGTTCTTATAAATAACAATTTACAATACCCATCCGGACCCCGAAACTTAATGTGGACATTTTGGGGATGGGTGCTCTTCTGGATCAGCTATTTTATCATCTAGAAGTCTAAAATGCATCTCTGTGGACATCTCTGAAAGAACCTAAGAGGAGGTAAGAGGAGGTGCTGGATTTCAGAGCTTCAGGGCTCTGCTTCTGGGTTGTGACTGAAGATAAAGCCCCTGCTCCTCTTGGTTTCTGTAAAGTGCTTTGTTCCCTCTCTTAGACTCTGCTGATGTTTTAGATGAGAATGTCTTCATGGCCACTTTGGTGATACAAAATCAAAAGTAGATATGAAAAGATTTTTTTCTACTCTTCACAAATGATTGTTAATTTGGTGTAAGTACAAAAATGCCAATGTGAGGCCAATTATTTTTTCATAATTATGCAAGTTTAGAAAGATAAATCTATAAATTTAATGTCAGATAGCTGACATTAAAAAAAAAGGTGGTTCCCATTTAGAATCTGAGTCTAAATCTGCACAAAAATATAATATCAGAATAAAAACATCTGTTGGAGATCATATTTATTTTTACAGCAAGGACAAAGTGCTAGTATCCATCTCTCCAGAAGGATGTGTTTATGAAGCTCTGCCAGTTTCATGCCTAGCTAATAATCATGTTGTCAATAGTCTACTAATCAACTTCCTGAAATACAGCTCTGCTTCATAGATTTTATTTGTTTTCACATATGAAATGACACTTTAACTGGGCAGATCTTTCACAATTCAGCCCATATTCAAATGGTGCTCACCTGCTGAACAGGCCCTTAAAACCTACAACCAACCAAACCCAATGCACTGCCAAGTCTGCAAATTTTTAGCTTATGTGCACTGTGGCATATTGAGGATCTTGATTTCAAGCAGCCCTGTATCAGCAGAGCTCCATATAACCCAGACAGCATTGCACAGCCTCTGCAGGGTCTCACTGCTCCAGAGGACTCTTGGGCAGTTCATTATTTTAGAAGACAAGTTGATAAAAGCCCAAAGGCTAAAATTTAAACTCTCCCAGATTGCTGGACATTTAAGAAAAGATCACTGTCCTATTTAACATCTAAGTCGTGGTTTCTGTGCTTTATCCAGCATTTGGAAAGGCTCAGCTGCCTGCTTCCAAACTCCTCAGGCAGGCTCTGGGAAATGGAAGGTGAGATCGTGGGAAAAATGAAGTATGAAAAAATATTGGAATGGGTCTGTGGCAGCTAGAAGTTCCTGACTGGCAGTGCCCTGCACAGCAGAGCCACTCAAAGCCTCTGGGTACAGCTTGTGAGACAGGGCTTTGCTTCACACACCAACACACACCTACATACACATGTGCATGCTCACACTCAGGGAGCTGACATCATTACACAGCCAGAAAAATAAAAAGAATGGGGTATTCACCAGCCAAGCAACAGTTTCAAAGGGGGTCTAGAAAATGAACCCAAGCTCTTAAAGAACTATTGACTCCAGGTTTGAGAAAGTGACCTCAAGTGAGCAATGATGCACTTAGCCTGCAACTTGCAGCTGCTGTATTTCACTCTAAATTGAATTGCCAATCCAGTGCAATCTTCCTCTACTATAAACTCACATCTCTGGGGCAAGTATACTGGATAAAAAACCCCTATATACAGGCTGTATTAAGCCAAGTTAGACAAAATTCCCCTGGAATTGGAAAATATGTCTGCATTACAGAACTTAAAAATCCCCCTGGGTATTTATACAGGGATAGTGTTTGGGTTTTATTCCTTTTAAGGGCACTTAGTGACAACTTCATGTTGACATTTCTCCTGTGAACAGTTCATAAGCATGCAAATAACTAATAGCACGTGGCTGGGTTAAAAACACTTTGGTACTAGAGCCTACAGACACATACTGAAAACCACAGAATACACGTTTTATACCTCACACACATGTGTACAATGGTCAGACCCAGATTTCTTGCCATGGAAAAAAATGGTCTTTTTGGTAAATTAGGTTGTAAATCAATTTAGCATGATTTATAATATCAACAGTGTCAGTGCTCTGCACATAGAAATAATTGACACATGCTGTGAAATACTTACATTCACTTTTCCACTACTCTTCTTCACTACAATCAAGTTATTTTCCAGGACAGTGTTTAATCTTCTTACTAAATAAAAGAAGACAGCAATTAGAAATATATTCATATGCATTAAGCTATGCTCAATCAACTTAGATTTATGAACTTTAAAATATTGATTTAAGATCCTCCATAGCATCCCATAAACTTGTAATTTGTTTATATGTACTCCATTTTATTACATTTTAAACACAACTTTAGCACACCATAACTTCCAATCCTGAGGCTAAATGGGGCAATGCTCTGTATTTCAATAGCTGCTGGGATAATAAATCAGATGGACAGCTGCTCACAGATGTACAACTAATTACTGAAGGAGCGAGGGCTCAACTGATATATGACCAGGGAGAATGCCTGGCATTACAGATGGAGTATTGTATGATTTGGCACTTCTCTAGCTACAGCCTGAATACACACTTATCAATGGCAGTGCTCAGCACCTCCCGTGATCAAACATTTCAGGATGGAAGAGAAACAGTGCCCGTCCCTCTAGGGAAGTATCAAATACCATCTGATACTCTTGAACATCACCATACATGCCAAAAAGTGGTAAAAAAGGGTTAATTTGATTGTTCAACATGACAACTGTCCTTGGAAGAGTATCCCAGTCCATAGGCACAGTGAGTGCTGAATGCCCCAACCTGTTCTTTACACACAGATATTTTTCTTTTACTTTTTAGCAGAGAACACCCCAACACCTGGCAAAGTCCTCCACTTTTTCTCCAGAGCCATCCCATCCCAGCTGACCCTGACTTGGAGACTTGCACAGCCCTGGCTCAGTGACACAGGCATCAGCAGGGCTTTTCTTTTCCCTCCATGTTCCTTGAGACTGCCCAGTACCCAGCCAAGTTTATTTTGTTAATGTTCAGTGGTATTTAACGTCTTGTTTTCATTCCCTATATCTAGTTGCTGTGGTAACACATTCTTTAGGACTGTGTACGTTCATTTCTTCCCAGGGAGAAGCTGTTGGAGGGAATTTGCACCCGCACTGGGTGGAGCATGAAGATGGATACTCAGCAAAAAACATGAGATGAGGGACACGGCAGAAGGGGTGAGATTTTTAGACCACAGCTGCCTGATATGGCCTAACTGGAGAGTGCACACTTGGACTGGGACTGTGGGAAGTCGTAGGAGGGGAGTGTAAGGCAGCAAACCCAAGAGGCAGCCAATGTTTTTAGACTTTAGGATGAAGAAGAAGGGAAGATTTCTTCCTCTGTCTTACTGACGGGGAAAACCAGACCTGGTGCAGCTTAATCATGTAAAGGAAAAGGAAATACAGGAGTAAAAGGAAGTGCAAAGGGCTGTGAAAGGTGATGAGACTGTCAACAACAGCAGAGAAGGAAGGAGGTGGAGGTAGTCAGCCAGGAAACAGGACTTCATCCCGCTGAGCAGTTCCCTTTCTGTGTCCATGGTGCCTCTCTCCTTTCCAGCATTTTTGCAAGCACTGCATGTGCTAAAAGTGGAGCAGGTGTCTCTGAGGTCAAGAAGGTGGAGAGGGCAGAGTGGAGGTGACCAAGAGCAACGTCAACTGGAGAGCTGCAGGTCAGGGAAGGTCCAACACTGGCCAGATGTTGGAGCAGAGTAGTGTGATACAGAGTTAGTCACACACTGCAAGGTTTAGGCTCATCTTGCACAGTTGGTCCATAGCTCAACTTTGCAGACACAGCAAGTGAAGTGTTTGGCTGAGCCTGGAAAAAGAATCAAATGTGCTGTCAGCCCTGACTGTTGTGCCCATTGTTATACCCCCATGATAAAGGTACGTCCCCTGCTAATAACATCAGAAATGTGTTTATTTTAAAAACAGGCTCATCCATAACCCAGGACCTGGCAGAGAGTCATCAGACAACTTCTGTGTCAGTTCTCACGTGGGTACAACAGGCTGTAGCTGGTGATCAGCTCTGCGAGACAATGATGCTACCAAACTACTCCATTTTCTGTGTTATAACATAGGAAGCCTTTTTCAGAAGAGGCTTGGGACACAAGCCAGAAATCTCACTCACTGTCTCCCTATTTATTCAGACTGAGTCATCAGATTTTCCAGGTTTCTCCACTCAAATGGCACGCTGCTTTGGCTCGGCTTAGATGGACACAAGTGGTACCATCTGCTGCAAGGCTTCCTGGTTTTGTTTGGTTTTGTTTTTTCCTTTTACCTCCTGCTCGTAGCACAACAGCTCTTTTTCAGTATCTCACACTGGAACCCCACAGGGAATTTGGTCTTTCATGGTATGGGTTTGGCCAGCTGGCCAGTCAAAATGGACTGCTTGAGCTGAAGGAACTGAAATGCACAGGTCCTCTGGCAGCTGGAGGCTCTTACAAACTAACCTGAAGTTAGAAAGTACTTAGATGACACAGGGGAGTTCTTGAAAGCTGGTAGAAACCATGAGCACAAAGAAAGCAAGAGGGTAGGGGGGATGCTCATACAAGCTGACTTCAGTCTAACAAGGTTGATCTCCCTGTTTCTTCTCCTTCCATTGGCTTGACTGCCACGTATCACCTTCTGGAGAAGGAATCAATCTTCCCTGAGATCCTTTTTGGAGGAGACTCCCTCTCACCTTCTAGCCCACAGAGGACAGCAGGGAGATTACTGCCAATTGACTACATTTAGCTCATACTCTATCCCACCCAATCTGAACACACTTAACTGCTCCCACCTTTCATATGACACAATGTCTGTCTTTCAAATCAAAATACTCCTTTAGGACTAAAGAACAAAGACCACCATGGGAGTGTCATGCAGCTAGGACCATCAGGATGGGTCAATAACTCAGAAGAGACAGGACAACCCTGTAGAACCTCCCCATGCTGCAAGCACCATCAGGCAGCTGCACCTCTGTATTTATGGGGAATGTCTCAGATATCATCAAATGATAAACTCAGGCTGATCAGTTGTGTCCAAGTGGACAATGCTCTGTCCCAACCCCACTGCTGCTAAAGCTGCGAGGAACCAAGTGCAGCAGCACTTGTCCCGCAGTGACTAAAGCTGACGTTGCCATAAAGATGAGTGACAATGTATTGGCTGCTTTTTGCTTGCTTGTTTGCTTCTAGAGCTAAAAACAGATCTCAAACCACATTTCTTTGATGGAGGCTTTTGTTTGTTTGTCAGAAAGGGCAGCACTGGGTCAGGGGTAGAAAGCTGTACTATCCGGTTCCCAGACACAGACCTTACTCCCCTGAGCCCTCAGCTGTACGGAGCATATGGAACAAATACTTTGCATGTAGACTTTTATACCCATGGAACTCCTGTGTGGCTGCTGAGTTACCAGGCAGGGTGCACTCGATAGGATGGAGCACGTAGGATAACAACACATTGCTTTTTTCTGCTTCATTCTGAAACCAATCCTTACGTTTCAGTGCTGGGAAGGCTGTTACAACGCTGAGATCATGTCCATATGGAAACAGGAGAGAGAATTTGCTATTAAAAACTTCAGGGTGCTAGCAAATGTCAGCTTAAGGCTCTAAACACTGCAGTGTATTTACATCACTAATTAACTCTATAGCACACTAATACACTCCGATGTCTGGCCAATGCTGTGTCTTCCCTCACCCTCATCTCTCCTGTTGACGTTGCTCTTGGTCACCTCCAGTCTGCCCTCTCCACCTCCTTGACCTCAGAAACACCCTCTCCACTTCTAACACATGAACCCCAGAGTTTAATTACTGACTTTATTTCTGTCTACTCCACTTGGCTACCTCAGGCTTGGTAGCCTCGTTGTCTTAAAGCTGCTCAACTTCAACTTAAATATGATACTGACCAAAATCCTTTTTTTTTTTCCCTTTGGTTTCCAGTTAATCCCCCATTTCTATGCACTATGTAAATACCTTGACCAACCCTGTGTAAAAATTAACAAGCTATTAAAATAATACAAGTGTTTAATATTGCTGGGTACACCTCAAAAGAACAGCCACTTTCACTCAGGTCTTTCATTTTGCTCTTCGTATAGTTTGTGGGGATAAAAAGAAAAGAAAAGAAACAAAACAAAGCCAAACCCAAACAACCAACAAATACTGGAGTTTTCTGTTCTGCGAGTTTAAAACGTTCAGACCAAAATCTCAATACACAAAAACCAGCATAACCTCAGACTGAAACTAGAAAATTTGTGCTCATTAATCCCTTCTAAACATCCTCCACTTCAGGAGCCTAAGTATCATATTTTTAATAGACTTCTGCAGAGAGATTTTTAAAGTACAACATTAAACACCCTAAACACAAAGTACTTCTTTCTCTGCTGTCCCTTCTGACCAGTCTGGAAATGCTTCCTGCTCTTTCAACAGTATTTCACCCCAAAGATCAAACAGCAGGACTGTTACTCTTTGAACTGACAACAGGTTGAGATCCAGCATCTTGAATATTAAGGCAAGAATCAAAGAAGCATCAGTGGAAGGGTAGCAAGTGGCACTTTTTCTATGCTCTTCAGATTGTCATTTATCAAACCTTATGGCTGATCCTAGACAAAACTCTTCCCTGCCTTGTCACAAAAGGCAAGAGGGCTCCCCTCTGACCAGCAAGGTGCTGAACCAGCACTGAGTGATGCCCCAGTGCTTGCCAAGCTGCCTTTAGCATTTGGGAATGCTAAAATAGCAAATGGGAGAGGCAGATTTTGCACAGTAATGGCTGTACGTTTTTTGCATCATGAACATAATGAAAATGAAACTTTACAAATCAGCTGTAGAAATGGACTCCAGATTGTCTTGAGTTGAAACACACCTGCAGTGACCCTGGCCAGTCTATGCAACAAGCTCAACACAACATGCAAGTCAAAGCTCAGAATTTTTCTTTGTGTTAGGGTGACCAATACACATTAGAGGTGTCTCCAAATAGTTCTTTTTGATCTCCAACTTGAGTTCCAGGGAGTTAAGGTGATGAATTCAAATCCATAAACAGAACATGGCCATGACTTTTCTAATGTTATTTGGCAAATTGTTTCAAAACATACCCCATGAGAAGCAGCTTATATCACAGCACAGGAAGGTTACACATGCCAGAGAAGCAGCTTATAGCACAGCACAGGAAGGCTACACATGCCAGAGCAGGTGTCTCAAGACAAAGGAATGAGGTTGGCCCTTCCACAAGGCAATGGAAACTGGGTTTCTTTCTTTTACTGTTGGCTAGAGAGGTATCCCAGTTGCTCATGTTAGGAGTTCTTAAAGGGAATATCCTCATTATGTAAGGGAATAACATCTTATTTTGTGTCTTTTGGCTTAGGAAAGACTTGGAAGTTAGTGAAAAACTCATCCATGTCTTAAATATACTCTGCATGAACACAGAGACAGTAAAGAACCCTTCTTGAGTAGCTTAGCAGGGTCCTCAAGATGACCACATGCAAACTTTCAACAGCTGTCTTCTTATCCTTTCATCCAGCACTTCTCTTTCTCCACAGCTGTCAGGAGACCACAGTGGACTTCCCAGAAAGTTGCCAGGGCAGATCTTTGATTTCTAACTCAGAGAGCTTCCCAAAGTAACATAGGCTGCCTGCAAGCAGGAACCCAATCTCTGACTGTTAAGTAAACACTTGCCACTACTAGTCCAGCTGAAGGTTAATCATCAAGTAGTTTACAACTGTGTAGGTTTGGAGAGCAAAGGTGAAATCCTCTGGTCACTGAAGTGAGTTTCACAAGGCAGAGTTGCTGTCTTCAATGTTAATGCATTTCCATAGGAAAGGGCTCCAGGAGCAACCTACAAGCACTTTCACCAAGCCAGAAATCCCTCACACAGGTGAACAAAGTTTACTCTTTATGTTTTCCAGGAATTCCACATTATTATGTATCTGGCATAGACAGATTTTTAAATGAACCAAAATTACCCAGAGTTCAAAAGTTCAGTTTTCCCTTCACTTTTCTATTCCTTCAAAGTCCTAAAATGAGATTTCTGCTTCTCTCTGTTCTCAAGTCTCAGATAATCCTTTTTTTTTTTTCTCTTTTAGCTTCTGAAATCCAGGGAAGAGAAGACACACAGAGAGAGGTGTATCAGAAAATGAAGGAGACTGCCATCTAGGTTTGTGCTGACTGTAAAAACCAGTATCAACACAGATCAGTTAGACTAGTTTGTATTCACCAGCAGTTTTCAAAGGACTGAAGTAGCTCAATCATTTCAAAATACCAACAGGTATTTCACTGACAAGAATTATGAGGATTCTCACATTATTCTGGCAATGTGCAATCTCACAGGTAGCTCTGTGCTCACCACAAAATATTCCACAGCTGCTGCTTTGGCTTAAAACAACCCCAGCAACACCAACCACCCTTCCTCACAAAACACAGATGCTCACTACTCCCTGAAGAACACAGAAAATTCCCCCAAATGCTCCCAAGCCCACCACTGTTCAATCAAGGGGAATTGTGCCACATCCAAGGACACTGCTGCAGAGCCTCCCACCTCAGAAAAAGAAAATGAGTATCTGCTGTCTTACACTCCCCCTTTCATCTTCATGTCGTGGAAGGCATTCCACAGGCAGTTTTCTTTCTGACAGTGCTGATTTTCCATCGATCTGCTCCAGCCTGGATTTGAAATAGGATACTACGTGAAATTGGATCCTGGGAGCCTCAAACATGTCCAGGCTTGCACAGGAGGTTAAACAAAAAAGAAAAAGAAGGGGTTTTTTTTAAAACACAGGGTGCTAGTAAAACTGATTTTAACGTGCCCTCCGTTTCTCTTGACTGTAATATACTACCTCTATAAAGTCTTTTATATCAAGCTCTTGAAATTCTTTATTATTTATACAATGCCACTGGTGCACGCCTCGCCTTAGAAATATGCATTTTAATAGTCATCCAAAGTGATCCAAACCACCAAGGTAATTAAGACTGCCTTAAAATTGGCTTCACTACCTTTCCCCATATATCTGCCAAGCTACAGCTCAGACCTTCAGTCTCTTCATCACGTAGTCAGTGGGAGTACTCACACAAGAATCTGAAGGTTTACTCCCTAAATTACAAAATGCAGCCTGTCCTGCTGGAAAAAGAAGAAGGCATGACAGTGGGAGTGAGAAAAAGGAGAGGAAAAAATGCTAACTGCAGGGAGGTAAAAAGGAGAAGAGATTGTTAAATGGGGAATGCAGCACGGATGAGATATAAGTAACATAAGGTGATAGCAGCAAAGGATGGTGGGGAAAACATGAAGAAAAGCATAAAAGGTTGGAGAGCTTATCCTGAACGCTCTAGAGCTTTACATGTATTTGCAAGATATTGAACAGAGGAGCTGTTGGAGACAGCAAATTGGAGTGGAGAGCTGAGAGCTTTATTTTTATTTTTCATTTAAAAAGTAAAATGATCCACTCTCCACTCCTTTTTCATCTCCCACTGGGATGCCAATTCCTCTGGAGCACAGTATAAGGACTCCTTAGCATGGTGAGCCAGGCAAACCTTGCCAGAGCTCAGAGAGAAGGATCACTGAAGTTTTGGGTTTGACTGCAACTGATTTTTCCCAGGATAACTCATTGCACTGCAAAAATTCATTTCTTTTGTTTGTTTCTTGTTAATACAACAGTGGCCTGGCTGTGCCTCTTGCTGGCCAGATCAGAAAGCAGCACAGCAGTGCAAGTTTAAATACCAAGGATGTCTCATTTGTCCATCAAAATCAAGGAACAAGGCAACTCTGCCTAATTATCAGCAATGTAAGAACACTGCCCTTCTTCAAATCAGGCAGAAGGGCTCTTCTCATCTTCAGTGCCTCTCAGGGAATCAGCCTGATGCTCCCCCACCTCCCCTTGCTTCCTCTGTGAGCTGTCTTGGTAATCTGGAATCCTTCAGAGCTGGGAACCAGACCCCCTGCCTTGATTCCCATCATCTGCACTGATTTATGTGAGCAAGCCAGGCCAGCTTGCTGTCTGCACACCCGAGGAGCCCACACAACACTCTGACACTGTGCCCTTTTTACCAAACTCAACTCCAAAACCCCCAGCAGTCCAGCAGAGCTTTGCCTGCCAGCTTCACATTTACTCCACGCTGTGTGAGCTGCACCTACCTGCTGCTGCTGAGCACAGACACTTCCCTGGGTGTAGCTGCTCCTCTGGTGAGTGAACCCTTCTTCTGCAAATAATTCCAAGGTATTTCTAGGCTGGGGGAAGGGTGCAAACTTATCTTTTTTACTTCACCAGGAAAGATACATGTGTTGGCTTTGTTTTCTTTCTTAAAAACCATTCCAAGCTGCGATAGGCGCTGGGCTCGGGCTGATACTGCCCTATCTTGCAGGGCAAGTCACAGTGGGTTCTGTAAACACTGATTTTACCCTCCCCATCCAGGGACTTTAACTCGCCCAGCACTCCTGAGCAGAGGACACCCACATGCACACCCACCAGCTGGGCAAAAACCCCAGCTGATCCGATGGTCCAACCAGCTTCAGTCATTCCCTGGCTAACAACCTGCTCCTTTTTTTTTGGTGGTTTGGCTCAGTCTCTTTGCTTGTTTCTCTTTTTTTGTTTGTTTATTTTCTTAATGAAATCTCTTTCATGTTTACCCAGGGCACCAGCTACGGGAAAAAGTGCTTGGTGTTCAGTCCAAGCACCTTTTTTTTCCTCCAGTGGAGGAAACGGCGCTTGGATCCACACGAAGGGAAAGGCAATATTTATAAAGGAAGTTCCCACACTTCCTCTCCAAACACATCACATGGCTGCTTTTGCAATTACAGCCCTACCATAACGAGGGAGGGTTGGGGGGTTGGTGTTAAAAAAGCATATTATTTCCCTTTCGAGTCGCTTGACTCTGAACAGGCAGCTTCTAGAGAGGAAAGAGTTAAGCACTCTGGACAAGCTGTCAAGTTTTCAGTAACTAATTTACTCTTCCTGTAGGCCTGGAGGAAATCCACAGCCACCACAAATATTCCTTGCTCATTTCAATACTGCTCTTTGTGAAATGGATTTTAATGGGCGAGCCAAGCGATCCAAACCGCAGATGCAATTAAAGCCGCCGAAAGCGGCTCCACGAAAGGCTGGGAAGTGCCCGGTGCCCTGTCTGGGAGTGGCCACCACTGCACGGCCAGGTAGGGTGGCAGTGACACCAGGAGGGCAATGCCTTGTCCTCATCCTCATTTTCACCCTCATCCTCACCACAGCATGCTGCCAGTGACCCGCTGTGGAGGGGAGGCTGCTCCGGTCTGAGAGGCATTTGCTGCCTCCACATTTCCATCCCATGCCCTGCTCCCTGGGTTAGAAAGCTCTGTCACCACAAGCACACTTGAGTGTTAAAAACTCTCTCATCCATGGGAAAGCTGCATTTGACAAGCAGCACTTCCCTCCACACACAGTGGTTAAAGCCTGTAACACGAGCATAGGAAGCCGAGAGATTTTTCTCGCAATCCCCTGCTAAATCAGCTTCCTATTTGAACCTTCTGTGGTGAGTCAAACCACTAGTCTGCCTGAAAGGTCAGCAGTCCCCTGGTATTGGAACCTCTGTTAGATCCATAACCAGTAAAGGAAGAGTGAGTTTTTCCCGAAACTCCAATCCAAAGCGTGGGAGGATGGAAAATCAGATCAGCATACCTTGCTGAAAATAGCTCTTGAGATAAAAGGTGTGATTGCTTTGGCACCAACTTCTCCCTTCGCCTGCCCTCCCCTTCTCAGCCATGCTGAGGTGTGAAAGGCTTAGGAAACTCCCCGTCCTTACTCCACAATTTTTTCATGTTTAATTTCAGATTAGAACACAATTGCATTTCGACTTGATTAACCTTTCAGCCAAAGAAAATTCTGCACCTTTGAATTACTAATTTCACTCGGTAACAGCTGCTGAAAAACAACTCCCTATTTTTGAAGTTAAATCATTGCCAAATTCTGTTTTCTATTGCTAGCTGCCCAGAGTAAGGCTAAAGAACTTCCCAAAACAATTATATTTAAATTATTAATTTAAACCACTTGGAATATTATAATTAAAATCAATTAGTTTACACAAAGAGATCTACAAACCCAAAACACAGTTACCGTGAAAGAAATTCATTGGCTGATGAATAATTGATGCAGCTCTTCACTTGTTTCACCTCGTGTGCCAAGTAGCACAAAAGAAAAAGTCATTAATACGAGTGGATCACAGAGCTAACAGATCATTACACATTTATGATCACTAAACTGTTTAAGAGGAAAGTTTTCAGGGAGGAAAAAAACCCATCCCTGAAATATTACATTCAGAACAAACTAAAACCCACTATCTTGTCTGTCTGGATGATACAACAGAGGAAAGAAAAGAAAATCAGAGCTGCCTCTTAGGCAGGTACACAGCTCTTGTTAGAGTGCTCCAGTGACATTAAATGATGTCAATGGGAGAACAGTGTAAATGAGTCACTGCTGCACAACTGAAAACTTAGCATCTATTAAATTTTAACATTCCTTTATTATTTGGGTTGGAGTGGGTGAGAATCAGTGAGGTAAAACACAAGCAAATGGTCACTGTCATGTTAATGGTCTGACCCTACTCCAGTTCCATCCTACTTAATCATTTCTCTCCATTCTCATTTTAAAGAAAAAGTTGGATTTCTACGTTTGGTTGCATTTTCAAAATGTCTCAGTCTATCTAAAAAAAAAAAATTAGAGATTAAAAGAAGTATCCATGGTAGGAGAACAATCATTGTCTTTTAAATGCTGAATTTCAGCAGAGAAGTTAAGAAATGAGGGAGGTGTTTTATCAAAGAGCTTCTTGCATGCTGTTATTACCTCCTCTGTGTGACACAACAGGGATATTTTCACACTGTGAAAACACTGAGTTTGTAACACATTTCTGCTCCAAACAGGAGGCTCACCTGCCTCCCTTGATACACAACATGCCTTTTCCTTCCCTCATTACATTACTTTTGCTGTATTATTTTTTAGTGCTTTTCCCCATAGCCTTGTCTATGCCCCATCTGCTGAAAACAGAGTGCAGCCAGTATCATTAGACTTGAACTTTCTACCTCTGAACAGTAGAGGACTCAAAAAAACTAGACAAAACACACCATCCCATTTCTTGACATTGTCTGTGCACTGATCTCAGAACCTAAACCCTTTCTGGTCACGACTGATAAATGATGAGACTTCCTCCTTGATAAATGAAGCAGCTTTCTCCAAACAAAGCTCAGCCAACTTTGTTGCACAAAGCTTGCCTTGCCTTTCCTGGGACATGGATAAAGCACAGCCATGAGACTCAGCTTCTGTTCTGAGGGCAGTTGCTGCTCTGCAGAGTTCCAGAAGAAGACTACCATTTGTCTAGCACTGGTCTATGGCAATCACCCCTGCCTCTCAGATAATACTAAAGCAGGTATATGGCTCACAGAAGCAGTTTGTTGCTAACCTGGGAGCATCTACCCCATGTTCCAGGGCACAGTGTGGACAGCCTTAGAGAAACAGGGCTCCAGTTCACACCTAGTGTGGGCAGCCAGACTCATCCTGCCCCAATGTACCTCTCCTGCTGAGTATGACAGCAAGGCAGGGTGGTCAGTTCCCTAGACCAGTCACTCACCAGCAGCTGAGAACAGGCTTGGCTTTTGTACCATTTAGAAGCAGGTAATCACGTTGACACAGGTTCAGCCTCCATGGTTAACTCCATTTGTTTCCTTGAGATTGTGAAATACAGTCTCACCAGCCACGCTATGTGCAGGGTTGGGATAAAATCCTAATCTCTTTGACAACAAAAGGTAAAATCCTGAGATGCACATGGTTTCATTCCCTGCATCATCACACTCCTTTCTCTCCTTACATAAAAGGAGCATTGCTGTCTCACAGACAGCAGAAAGTACATCTTGGGGTACTGGAAATGATTTTCCACTCTGGGAATGACATGCCTTCCTTACAGCACCTTGTCTTGCTGGGACAAAACAGACTTTTGTTCTCTTCCTAATTCCATACCTTCCACGAACATGCTCTGCTACCACCTGTTAGCACATAATTTTCATATCTTTTGAACAGATGGAAGTTTTGAGATGAATTACACTCAGCTTCACAATCAGCCCAACCCCGACAACAGTGTTATCACCACAGATGAAAGAGCCCGTGGATCTGCTTTTCAGACACCCGTAAAGACTTGCTCTGCCTTTGCACCGAAGAACTACTTAATGGCAACTCTGTGGCTTAAATATTCAACAGTGCAGAAGTTTTTAAAAGCAGCATTAGCTCACTCTAACTTAAGGAGAAAAAATGTTCTTTTGACTGAGAAGTGCCCTCTATTCTCTTGTGGTTGGGCCTCAGAGGCAGCAGGGCTGCATGTAGGAAGCATGAATTGAAAGTGATTCCAGAAAGGCAATGCCATGGTTTTATTGGTATGAAACCCATTACTTTTGTAGCCTGTGCTGAAAAAGTGCTTGACATATTATGGTCTGGAAGAAACATGGCTGTATAGCCTACGGTCATAAAGCAGCCAATTTTGATTGCTGGGTGTAGGCAGTAACCAAGTAACTAGAAATGAGTAGTTTCTCCTTGAATTACAGAGTGTTAGAACCCAAGAGATCCTGGGTGAACGAGACGGCTTTTTTCCCCTCAGTGAAGAAGGCGCCATTTTTCTCAGTAGCCGCCCTCTGTAGGGATAGGTGCTAAGAGGCCGCGCTAGGCCGCTGCTCCCCACGAGGGACACACAGCACCCCATGGCAAAGCTGCCCGTAATTGGCACCTCTGAAGCCACGGACCAAAGAAAGCATTAATCCACATCTTCAAGAATTCAATAGTCATTTGAGCAGAAGGTCAGGTGCCTAATGGGCTGTCAAATTCAGGCTGTCTATCTGCCCGTCTTCCCGCTTCCCAGTTCCCAGGCCTTGACTGACGGTGCTCGGCAGCTGGGCACTTTGTTTTCCTGCCAAAGCACTATCAAGGTCTGAGCACAGGAGACTGCTCTGCAAATTTCAGTTGGGGTGACATATTCTGGTTTCCTTGAAGGAGAGAGGGGAAAAAAAGCAGCAGCCATGAGAAGGTACACACAGCGAGGCCTGAGAAATGTATTAAGGATGCTATTTCTTCGTTGTCGCTGGCACACTTCAATAAAACATAAATACGCTCTCAGATGTCTGCATCGTGCTTTTTGACATGACCCTTTCCATGATTATAGTAGTTTTAGGACACCTCACAGCATGGATAATGGTGTGCAAATGCTGCGTGGCACAGATAAAAGTAGCGTGCACGGTTGCACGCGTTCCCCAGTTTTTTTCCAGTGCCACAGGTTACAGAATGAGTTTGAAAACTACAGTCTGGGATATAAACCACTGCTACAGCTCCCAGAAACTTCCAGGATGTACACAAAGAGGAGGGAGCCCTTTCCAGATTTGTTGGGACACAGCCTGCCACACATTCTTGCTTTTGAACAGTCTTTGAAAACCAAAACAATTTTTTCCAAACAGATCACAGGTCACGTAAGCTTCCCGAGGGATATATTGGTTACAGATGTTTTCGTGTAATAAAATATTCCACTCAACTGCGGTATTTCTAACTGATAATGCTAAAACTAAATTACCCTTGTCTAATGGTTATGTCCCCAATGTACTCCTTACCATAGCAAACACTGGCTCATTTGTTACCATTTAGCCAACATAATATTTAATTTTTTATTAGAGCACGCCACAAAGACAATGTATGTCAAGTCTGCAAGAACTGCAACATAAGTTTGAACTCTTCAAAAATATATACTTTAAAATCTTTTTTTTTGCATATTTGTAGAATAAATTATAACTCTAAGTTTCAGCATTATCATATCAATTTGCATTTAAAAGTGATCTCATTTTTAAAACATGAGTAATTTTAATAATTTTCCAAGAATTCACTCTTCAACTTGGAATTATTGAAAAAAGGCAGAGTACTCCTGGATTGTCTGAACAGTACAGGTCTAATAATGAAACATTCAATTTGATTTCCTCCTGGCAGAGTTGTTAGGAAAGGAAAGGTCATTGTGACGGTATTTCTAAAATAATTGAGTTGTTCAAAATAAAATTTAGAAAAGAAAAGGAAAGGGGGAGAAGGAGATGATTTTCTGTCCTCAAAATTTGCTTACAATAGAGGACTAATAAGGATGGCTATGAAAAGCTGGAAAGAAAGGAGAAACTTCTAATAAGGAGCCTCCCTCAAACCAGGGAAGTTTGTGCTGTTGTACTGTACTATGTCTCTCAGGAAACTAACACCTCAGCATTTTATTTAAATTTTGGGCTCATTCCTCTTTGCTCTCTGCACTGGACCATCAAGATCCTCCTTGGATTTTGAATACCTCCATTAGGAACAATGGACCAAAGTGACTCATGATATCACTGTTTCTGTACTGCAGCTTCAAGGATAAAGACAATGCATTCTAATGATGCTTTAAAAGACTGGAAACATAGCAAGGGCAGATGTTCTGTGAGGAGGGAGACATAAGTTACTTTGGCACAGCAGGCAATATATCAAAAGCAGAACTTGTACATTTTAAAGAAAACATGGAATCCAGTAAAACTCAGAAGTAGGGTGTTTAGACTGGATAAAAAAAAAAAAGAAACAGATCTTCTCCAAAGTCTACAATGCCATGATGCAGGTATTCACAGCTTAATGCTATTGTTCAATATATAGTAAAACATGGTTTCCTTTATATAATTACCAACACTGATAAGCAATTTTTGCAGCTACCAGAGTCCAATGTATGCTCATTCTTGATCAAGTGAAGCAACATCACTTTGCATTGCTGCAACGGTCAGAAGCAGCCTTTAAAGATCTGCTCTGAGAGTGAAAAATGGGCACATTTCCCTCCAGCACCCCACCCCAACTGAAAGGCTAATTTAATCTCAGGGAAAAATATTGTTCAGATCGATGGAGATGTTTCCTAAACACAAGCCAGCTGAATGTGACTGAAATGGCTGTTCCGTGGCTGGAAGAGCTGCACTCTGCTGCCTTCCCAGCAACGTGCCAGCAAAGCTTTACCCAGAGGAGGTTTCTGCCACAGTCCTGCTAGTCTGCCTATCGCTCTACTTCTCAGCATCCTATTTGATTAGTTGTGTATTTATTCCGGGGCTGATGCAGTAATTAAGATTGCCAGCGTGTACAGGAGGCAATAATGGTTCTCTGATGGCTCTGGCATTTGGAAGGGAGATCATGCAGCACATGAAACCCTGAGCAACAGCCCTGCTCTCCTGGCTCAAGATAACATCCAGGACAGGAACAAAGCACTGCGCTGTGACCACTCGCTTTCTGAAAAAGGACAATGCAGTTTTTCTAAGCAAACACTCTCACACAGAAGACAGAAGCACAATCAGCTGATATTTGAGAATTTTTAACTGCTTTATAAATTTTTAAAGATATGACTAAGCAGCAGAAATAGCAGTGGGCGCTGTGCTTCAATGGCTTGAAAACACCCAAGACCTGTACACTCAAATGCTCCTTTCCTCTTTCCAGTGTGGTAACCACCAGCAATGCACAGACACAACTCCTTTGAGATCCTGGATACTATGAAAAGGACTGGCTTTCTGGAATCAAAATCTCCTGGACTCAGCAGCAGGCCTGGTCTGGCAGCACTGCCCCTGGGAGATGTGTTCCTGCCAGTCAGCAAGAGGCTGCCCATCGAGCACCAGCTACCACAGAGCCCCCCACTACTTTCCCTTTTCCCTCATTATTTTTGCTGGCTGCCATAACTCCCTGGACAACAAATTCCTAGTTATTTTAGAGCACACACAGCACGGGCAGCAGTGAAAAGCACAAATACAACAACCTTGAAGCTCATCTATGGGAGGGTGCATAAGTGAAGCAAAGCTCTTGAGAGATTCTGCAGCTCCTGACACACATACGAATGTATAGCTTGAGGGGTAAAAAAATATTATTTTGAATTAATTTTTCGTATGTCTTGCCCTGGTTTCTTATAGATACCATCCAGATACTACATGCCCAACAATGTAATCTGCCTATGGCTCATCTGCCTCACTTTCCTGGCCCCTTTATCTACACAGTCAATATTGTGTCCAAAACTGCACACTAGATTCCTGAAAAGTTTTACTTTTCAAATAAATGCCTGATTAACTCACTTCTTATTTTAAACCATCGTATCCAGAAAATGTTCCAATTAAAAATGGAATGTCTGCTAATTTAAGCCCAAAGGTTCTGTTAAGGCAAGTTTCATGAATTCTAAAATTAGAAATGCATTCATAATTTTTTCCTCACTTTAATTAGGCCTTTTTCTTTTTTTGGGGGGGCTCAAATTTAAATATCCCTCTGCAGTATCTTCAACTGCATTGCAGTAGTAGGAGCCCCCCCACACAACGCAAGAACTGTAAGATGAAAGATGACTTGCTTTTTAACTCTTCCATTCAGGGAGGAGTGTGAAGTGGAGGAATACATCCCACAAACCAGCAGTGTCGCAATTAAACAGGAGAGACTTCAGAAAGATGGGACACCCAAATGAAACTTGTGGTTGATTTGTGTAGAGAGAGAGATCTTGGTCCTTCTCTAATCTACAGTCTTAAATTAATGTGGATGGAAACACAGCACTGTGTCAGTCAAGGTGAAGGTGACATAACTAATGGCACAGCAGCCAGACTAAGGGCAAGTCAGTTTGGAGTGAGCTGAAAAATATGCTCTATGGGGCTCTGTGAATGACTTTACTTATAGCACTCACAGAATGCAAGGTCATGCTTCTTCAAATACAGGTTAAACTTGTAAGGTGGTGAACTAATGTGGAAAGCAGTGAATTGAAGAATGACTTCAGGGCCACGGAGAGCTGCAACTCAGGGCTCTGGCAGGGATGCAGTGCCTAAGACCATTAATAAGAGCTTTCAATACACGAGCTGGGAGAAGTCACAAAGCAGAAACCATCACTGCAGCACTTCAGAGGAGCATTATTGGGAACAAATGAAGTTGAGGTTATCCAGAGCAAAGCAATGCTATGTGGTAGTCAGGGATCTGCTTTGCCTATGGCAGAGCTGAGCTTCCTCCTGGTACTGCTGGCACAAGTGACATCCAGCTCCTCCCAGCCCTGGCCAAAATCTCTCTCTTCCTTTCCTCTTCAGCAGCCAGGTTAGCAAGCCTGGATCTTCAGGGTGAAATAATCTCCCTCAGTTCTGGAGCAGACAAAATTCAGTTTCTCTTACATTGCTGAGATGCCTGGGACTGGTTCTGTCACTTCACTCAGCACTACTGCAAAGATTACACACATACATAGTCTTGGCATCCATGCTGCACAGTAATGATATTGACAAACTGAAAAGGCATCAGCGTGGAGCTCCAAGAAGGATTCAGAGTCAGGAAAAGATGCCCTAAAGTAATTCAGTCAATTTATTTTCATAAGGAGGAAGTTCAGAATGGCTTGATCACAGTCCATAAATACTTACATGAGTAAGAAATATTTAATAAAGGGCATAAGAAGATACAGAGCTGAAAAATGGAACTTTTAGGCAAAATTCATGCTAAAAATGAGGAGGAAGTGCTAGAAATGAATGCAATTAAGTCACTGGGACCTTTTACATTTGCACAGTAAATTTGCCATCACCTAAAGTCTTCTTTAAAAAATGGAGATTTGATGTGTGTTGAAAATGATACTATCTAGCTCAAGGAGAACTTGCAGGCTGAGTGAAGTGGTGAATTTGTACAAATGTATAATACTATAGCTGAGCTACCCAGATGATCATTATGTTCTAAAATCCATGAGCATGTATTTATTTCTTGAGTGGGTCTACAAAATCCAGTTTTTCCTGCATTAAATGAATACACCAGCTTTGCTAAACCCAGCCTGAACTTCTAACTTGAGCCTTCTGCTGCAGAAGTGATACCTGCCCAGTTTCCTCCTCTTTAGACACATCAAAAACCCAGCACTGAATGCATTGAACTCAGTGAAATTGAAGCAGGAGGACCTCTGCAAGCTTTCAAGCAGCTCCCCTAATCCAGGAGCCTGAAAGGACTCGTTTGCCTTCCAGGAGCATTTCCAAGCAACCCTGGATCATACCAGTATGTGGGATTAGTTGGAAGACAGGGATTTATCAGCTGGAGCTCCTTGACCCTGGCCAACCCAGTTATGCTAAGCAGGACAGTATGGGAGGAATCTTGGTATTTAAATACTTGTTGGCCAGTAACCAGGTAAATAGTTTCACCAGGCACGTGACACAGAAGAACTGGGCAGGGCAGGATAGCCTGGGTATATCCAGGTTTAAACTAGTTAAATTCTATACCTTTGAAATTCACTGCAAAATTACTGCATTAACATCTCAGGCATTAACATCTTATGTGATGGCAGCATTTCCTAGCAGTCCATGAGCTTCAGCACTGATGCCTTTATGTGGAGAGGAGACAGGCTCCAAAAAGGCACATTCTCCCCCCTGCTTCAGCTCTTCTGCTGAATTGTTTGCAAATCCAGAGTTCTTTATTCTGTCTACCACTGTAAGAGGCATTTTGTGTTTTTATGATCTCAGGATGGAAAAATATTAATCAGAAACAGCAGCAACAATTTCTTTTTTCTTCTCAAATCTGTGTGGCATTAAGTATAATTACATAAATAACTGGAATGGCAGCAACAGACAATTGCTGGCTTTGTATGGGTATTGGAAAAGATTATACTGTTTTATCATATCTCTCAAATAATGGGTATCTTCCAAGTCTACTGTCAAGGAGACTGCTTGCTGCTTTAATGCTGATATGAAAATAATCTTGTAAAAATACTGAGAGAGGGTCTTTCCACACACTTTCCGTCAGGAAAGATTACTTAAATAAACCGTTTAACCTGCTATTGACCTCAAACCTAGTTACATAAATGTTTTAAAAATTACTTATCCATCTTGGGTAGATAAAAGTAATCTAGTGAAGTCAAGGATAACATAGGAAGTCCCTTAATGACGGCTGCATTCTCTGCAGCCTCTATTAGCATATGATTTTTCTGCTGGCAAAGCAGATACAGATGAAGTGCAAGGCATGGGACAGCTCTTGAAGCTTTGTAAAGGGCTGCAGAGAGGTAGAAGGGTGAAAAACCTGCAAAGAGCTCTTAGAAGAGGAACATCAACTGTTTTTTTTCCATTACAGCCATTGCTACACCTGCTTTTTAAGACCAATATTTAAAATTACAGAGGCCACATGGAAGCTGACTGTGGCAGATGTGTCCACCAACACCTGAGCTAACAGCATCCCAAAGCCAATAAACACAAGTGCAAGGATCACTCGCTCCAGATGGCGGAAAAAACGCTCAAAACCAACGGAAACAAATTCTCCTGAACTCCTAGATCTCCTAGAGACACAAAGGGTGGCAGCATCCCTCTGCAAGGGGAGCAAAGAGCACAGGCTGTTCAGCAAGTCTACCAAAGGAGGTGCCAGGAAGGCAGAGAGCTGCTTCACCTGCAGGAGTCCCTGACCTTGAACACCCCGGATCAGCCAGCGGTGCGAGCGGCCGCCCCGCTCGCTGCTGCGGAATGAGGAGTCCCCCGAGTGGCTCCACTCTCCTCCCCTGCAATCAGGGCTGTGATGCCAGATGCAAGTTTGGAACTCTCCAGCATTTTGTCTGACAGCAGAAATGTTATGTTTTTTCGTGAACCAAACCAGTCATCTGCTCCACTGCACGCTTTTGCCACCTGCTTAAGATGGGCCGCTGGGGTTTCAGCGCCTGGCACTGGAGTGTGCAAAGCTTTAGCTGCTGTGGCATTACCTAAACCTTTGGGCTTTTTTTTCCCCTGAAAGATCACACCTTCAGCATTCCTCTTCCTCACTTTAAGGAAGCAGCACCTTTCCTACAGACCAAGCACTAGCCATGTGCTCCACAGGGGTATGCTGGATACGGTTGAGATGCTGTTAACATTGTCCATGCAACTCCAAAGGGCTGCAGCTGCCCCAGGAGGTGTTTCTTGGCTGCACACCTGCCCAAATGCAGTGCAGAAGACTGAGGCCCAACATCATTTTTTCCACAGATGCATATCATTTTTCCTCCAACTTCCTTTGGGAGGGTTGTATTTTTTGTAATAAAACACTCATTAATAAATTCATAATCTCGCCAGCCACACGTATTTCCACCTCCCAAAGTGTTAAAAGGAAAAACAAACCAGCTCTTGATACTTCTGTCAATAAAGAGCACACTCAGGATCAAAGGAATAAAAATGCTAATTATGGTGCACTCTCTAACACCTCTCTCCTGAGCCAAGTGCTCTGATTAAGTTAACCATCGTGCTAATTATTCTAGTGTTTAGCACAGCTGGGGCCAAAGAAAAGCCACCTTCTACCAAAGCATGGTTGCTGGCCTCACAATCACATCAAGCATTTTATCCCCTAGCAGAAACTTGCCTACCATCCACAGCAGAGGCACTGCTAAATTTAAATGCTTAAAACAACCTTCATTTTCTTTTACTGTTACAAAATAATAATTCATGGACATTTAAAATAAATGTTGGTTGGGGGCTTTGTGTTGGTTTTGTCGTTTGTTTTTTTTTTTCTGGGAGTCAGAAGGTCTATTCCCAGAAATGAAGTTACTGGCTCCTCAGGGAGCAGGCAGCCAGCTAACACATCTTTGCAATTTAAAGGGGAGCCCATCCTCTTGCCTTTTCTCAGTCAATACTGCACGGCTGAGAAGTATGCCAGTGATGAGAGAGGAAGGCCACTGGACTCTGGACTTCCATTTACAATGGAATGAAGCAGCATGCAATTACTGGGAAAACCACCTGCCACACTTCAGCAGCACAGTTGGGTAGAGTGGGGGTGATAGCACTGGTGAAAAATGACATCCAAGTCTCAGTGAAAGTTAATCCTCCCCCCTGATTCCAAGGTGGGGAGAAAAATATAATCAATCAATAAATGCCTGCAGCTCAGCAAGTTGTCTCTTCAGTGGATGCTTACAATCCTTGCTGCACATAGCATAATTGGAATAGAGATTTCTAAACTGTTATGGAGCTATAACCATATCTTCCATTCATCACTCCCCTCCTGAAGAACTCATCAGTGTTTACTGGCAGCACCTTCCAGGGTACCTGCTCGAAGGATGAGCACTGATTACCTCAAAGGAGCTAAAAAGCTAAGAAAATTACATTCACTTCAGTTACCACTCCTCAAAACGTCTGGTTTGTATTTACTCAACCTTCCTGAGACTTTGAGTAGCAGCAGATGAGCAGACTGTTTTTCAACTCGAAGTCAATAATTAAGTCTGAATTAAACAAGTCATTTAAACACAGTGATGCAACTAATGTTCCTGAGTGGATACGTACTTGCCAAATTCCAGGCATGTTCAAAGCACCTCCTGTTTCACTGCACAGATTCTGCAATCACCAACACCCTTCCCATTCACTCCTCATGTATTGCACTGCCTCAATGATACAAGCACACATATTAATAAATAAAGCCCTGGTTTATGTCCATTTATAATCACCTACATTCCTTGTTGCTTTGATAGGACAGTAAAGGTTTAAGGGGCTTCAATGCACTGCCTGGGAAAAGAGGTTTATTGCTGCTGTGGGAGAGAGGAGAGGTCTGTCAGAGGGAAAACACAGCACACACTGGCTGAGCTGTTAGAGAAGGTCAAAACCTGGGAACAGCACCTTCTGGAAGCTGAACTCTGTGAGTATGCCACTGCCAACATCATTATCAAGAAAACGAGTATCAAGACAGGATGGAGTATTGAACATGTTGGACAAGAGCCAGGGCTATTTCAGGGGGCTGAAGAGCTGCCTGTGAGAGGTTTCAGTGTCACACACACAACAGAAATACAGCAAGACAGGGAAAACCAGGGCATTTGAATCCTCTGCTTTTCCACCCATGTTATCGGATGCTTGACCACATAAACATCTGCCTCCCACCCTCCTGGGAGTCCCAGATTCCTCCAGATGTGGCTGCTTCACTCCAGCACCTTGCTCTGCATCCCTTCATCTGTGTGGGGGAGATGAGATGGGAATGAAAACAGGAAAGGAATGGTGATGTCTCATCATCTCCCAGTCCCTCCCTGTCTCAGCAGCTAACTGGCAATGGGCAAAGCCTATGGAAAAAAATCACAGTATCATACATAGGGTGTAAGCAGACTACAGCTGCCTGGTGGAGAGCAATGCACAAGGCTGGTTGGTTGGCTGCTAGGGTACTACTCATGTGCATAGTTAGGGTGACAATAGTACTTTATATTGTATGTATCCTGCACTGCTGAGGTAAGCTTAGACATTAATTCTTAGTTACTGTTTGCATTTCACGCCAAATTAATTTCCACTCTGTATTTCCAAGACAGGCAGAGAAAAGATTATGCAGCAGATACATATGTACCATGGTGATATGCATAATTGGGGGAAAATGGTGGAGTAATAGAGGAAGCAGAAGGCTAAATAGCATGTTATAACATTAAGACAGATAGTTTCCTGGGAGGACTTTCTATTGCATTGCATGCACACAGAAAGTTGAGGAATTGCAGGTCACATCCTGCTGTTATCTCTCCTATAACCCATTCCAAAGCAATAAGAACTTGACAGTAGGAAATGCAAAGAAAACTAAACAGATCTGCCTATTTTTTTTTCTCTCCTGAGTTCTATTGTAACAGTGCTTTTGGACTGAGAAAGACATGGTGCTGTAAAAATCAACAGTTATATACTATATAATGATATTTCTTTATTATAATTAAAGGACCTATTAAAGCATGGTCATCAAAATATTTGGATTTGGCCAAGTTTCAGAGTATTAGTTACACAAACTTGAACTTCCATAATAATATCAGCTAGCGATACATCCTGCACTTAGGAGTCAAAGTAAAAAGCTGATGTCTGACAAATTGAAAGTAATTTCACATTGAAGTAAATTAAATGGATTTCCCAAGTGTTGCTCTAAGAGACTGGAGGATGAGAAATGAAATGCTGATGCATTCAGACAATTTCCCCGAAGTTCCCAAGAAGGAAGCATTTTAAAAAAGAAAGTCAGAGGTGTGATGTTTACAATCCCACTGACAGTCTTCCTCAGAGTGTCTTGTGGCTCTGTGTCTTTCCAAAGGGAGTTGTCCACATGTGTGTGTGTGAAATGCTATGTAAACACCATGGTGACATCAGTCTTGTTCAGAGGCTGTTCTGTTAGGTAGTCTAGGCAGAATGAGCTGCTCCTCACTTCCAGGTGAGGTGAAAGAAGATGAAAAACAAGATTTGCAGGCCCATCTTTAATACCAGTTAGTTTGCAGAACATTGCTGAGGGTGATCTCAAAGTACACCTAGGACCTGGAAATCTCAATTTCTCCCTTTAAAGCAGCTTTTCCAGGAGATAGAAATCTAGATAATTGGCTTGGGCAGACATCAAGAGCTAGCAGCATCCTCCCATGAGAACCCCCAGCAACACCTTTCCTTCCTTTCTTGCCCAATTACTGCCACTCCACTTCAAGAACATCTTCTGCCATACTCCAAACGAACCCACAAGTTTATGAGGATGAGGAGGAAAGGGAGTTTACAGCCCCTCTCTTTATTGCTAACTCTCAGAGAAGCCTATTTGCTCACCTCTCTCATCTCACCAGTTGCAGAGGGAAGCTTCTGCACTGGGGGCACAAGCAGCTCACTGCCTACAGACCATCCAAGAATGTTCTTCCTCTCAGGGTGATCACATATTTTCCATATTCCCTGCACTTTCATCTCTCAGGAGTTTCCTCATCCAGCTCTTCATCTAGATTCCTGGAGGAATTTGGGTTCCTTCTAAATGCTGGCAATGTCAAAGAAAAAAAAGTCCTCACCTGACTCAAGTCTTCAGCCTCACTCACAGATCAGCATTTTACACTGTGGATTCACAAGACTTGTTCACACCAGGATAACAAAGCTGGCTGTGCTCCCCTCTTTCATTTTCATTTTAGCCCCTTTTAGTTTTGGCATGTTCCATACAATTATCACCCAATAAATTAGACAAAAAACCTCATTAAAGGTATGATTATGTCAAATGTATCCTCTTGTTAGGATTACAGATTATCTACAGTTTACCTGGAAATCTGCTTTCAAGCCCAACAGAGGTCAACTCCTCATGCTAGACTAATAAGAGCATCCACTTCTTTCACATCTGTGAAAGCAATATATATCAGAGGAAAAATAAAATAAACTGTGAACTTGAAAACTTCAAGGAGGTCCAATCTCCAGGAAAAAAAAATACCTCAAAATGTATAACTGGACACCATGGAAGAAGGAATAAAGAGTTATAAAATCCCAACCTAACCAAAATCTTTGATAGTCATGTAAAAAGCTCAATATTTTGGCTAGACCATTACTGTGGAAACACTAACTTTAGATGCTAAGTGACATATCCATTTTACTATCTTAACATTTGAAAGCCTGATAACTTCCCAGATTTGGTAGCTACAAACAGAGCATAATAAAGCAGATTCCAAACTCCTGATGTATATTAGAAAATGTTTTGGTAGGCAAGTTGTCAAACTGCTCTACAAAGACCTTTTCTGTTTCACACTGTCTTTCCTTGAGTATTTCCAGGGGTGTAAGTAACAGCTAAATAACCCTGCTGCAATATTACACCAGCCCTGCCCTTTCAGTGCAAGAAAAAAAGAATTCTGGCTAATCCCCCCCCCCATTATTTGACATATATAAGGCAGTGAGAGAAAGTTATTCCAGATGAAGCCTTCCCTGACACCTCCAACTCCATAACTACCAGCAATCCTGGCTGGTATTGCAGCCCCTCCTGTCAGACCCAAGTGCAGGCCAATACTCATTTGTTTCCCATTGCTCAAGCATAAACACAAATTACCAGGGTTTGCAACTAACTGTATCATGCAGAAATGGGTCACTTCAGCATTCCACAGAAGGATGGAAGAAGACAAAATCCTCCATCCTGCCACCTCTACTTTCTCTTTTCTAAGGTTTTAGAAGCATGCCTCCATACCAAAGGGTCCAAAATTTATCCAGATTTAAAGTAACTGCTTTGGTCCAGTTTGTAAGAAAGGAAAGCCAGCCAAGTAACAGGGGGTACTCCAGCTCTGAACCTCAGTTCTCTCTTCATGTGTTTTGTCAATGAAAGGAAAATGGAGTTTTCAAGTATTTCACTCCAGTGCAGCAGTTCAGCACAACAGACACAAGAGTATTCAACCCTGGTGTTAAGGGTCATTCACTCTTAGGGGTAATTCCAAGTGCCAATACTCAACAAAGTTAAACCATATATCAAAATACTCTATGTTGACATTTTAAAGCTCTTAAAAAGAGGAGGAAATCCCACAGTTTACCCACTTAGGATAATGATTTTATTGCCCAGTCTCCTCCTTGGTCCCATAGTTTATAAGGGAGTTAAAAATAAACCAAAGGAGCGTGGCACTGAGCAAAACCGAAACCCACAGTAAGTTTTCTTTTAATAGCAGCTTTTTTGGGGCTTGAATATGGATGCATTCCCTTGCCTATCCCCTCTGAAATCTGCTGTGAGAACACCAGTGTATCAGATGACAAGGTGACCTTTCCTTGGTAAAGAAAACAAGAAAATTTTGGTCTCTGGTACCAAGACCTAAAAATGCATTTCCTTGCTTTTGCTCCTCTCTCCAAAGTTCATACGGGGAGGAAGGACATTACTCTCAGATAACAGAAAAAAAGAAGATGGAAAGCAAGAACAAAAATGGAAGTGAAAACTTTAGTCTGGACAAACAAGGGGCTCATTTTTACATCCCAAAAGGTGAAGGTCAGCAGACTAGCACGCACCATTTCTTACCAGGGGGACAAAAGAAAGCACCACAGAGCCAGTCGCTCACGTATCACAATTGGCTGCTGCCTTGCAAATGCTGGAGATCAATTGAGGATGAAGAATGAATTACCCTTATGTTTGAACAAAAAAACACCCAACCTGATCTCACCAGGCCAGAAGCACAAGCACATTCCAGGCTCGGTGTGTGACGGCACAGAAAGCGGCTTCAATTTCTTCTGGGCGTTTGAGCACACACAAAAGCCTATATGGTTCTCATTAAAATAAAAGATATCTCCAGCCTTCTGAAAAAGCACAGAGTGATTTAGGTTCTTAATGGCATGCAGAAGCAATAACACACCCTCCTGGTTGTTTGCTTTCTTGTAGATCTAGGATTCCAGTCCTCTATATTATTTTCAGATCTATAAACGACGCCCAACAGATTAAGGATCTTCCCTTATTCTTTCCACTCTCTCTATTTCTCTTTTTTTTTTTTTTGATGGAAATTTGTTTGACAAAGAGAAACAAAGCATTCTCTGGAAGAAAGAGCACTGCAGATACACACCACTTTCAGCAAGGACATTCAGCTGCAACTCCACGGAGTTTACTTAGATTAGCTTAACAATGTTCTCAAAAAGGAGCTATAACCCTTTGCGGAAGGCTAGCTGTAGTGGTGGAAGAGGTTTAATAAGCTTATTCATTAATGACTGGTGTCTTTGGGCTGCTCCTTTGGTGGCCTTCAAGGAGCAGGTGCTTCTGCTGCAGCTTTTCTCCAGGCTTTACATAGTGTCTGCCACCTCTGCCTGGTGAGCCACGCCAAGCCCTGGAGCAGGGCTCATCCACCAGACCATGCTGAGAGGCCAGTTTTGCACTATGAGACAGAAGGAACAGAATACCTGACAAAAAGAATTTGCAGGATTACCTTTTCCTGCATTCACAAGCTTGCTCTCATAAATATCTGTGTGAAAAAGAGATTGCAGTGTGAGGGTGTGCAAGCGAATGTGACATGAGGATCCTTCACCTGCACCTCCCGTGAAGAACCAAGAGCTCGAAGGACAAGTGAAGAGAATACAGGTATCTGTTTAATATCTAGATTAAGTATAGACACAGAGGAATTAGGAGAGGGCTACAATTAGGAAGGTCTAATGTGACCACTTGGTTTTGGTGCTTAGACCCCTACCTAAGAAAGGTGTTCCTAGGTGGAACATCAACCCCAGAGGCCAGCAAATATACTTTGAAATATAGTGCAAATGAGTCAGAAGGGGCTGAGAGGCAGCAGAAGACTAAGAATACAACGAATGAAGCAAAACTAAAGTGCATACCACAGAAATCAAGTAGTCCCTTTGCACATGGAAATGGCATCAGTGTTCATCATGTTACAGGAAGCAATCTGGATCCAGTCGTAATTAAAAGGGAGAGAAGCTTCATACATATAGCTACTTTAAAACCATGTAGTTACAATTTAGGCAAACGATTGTTTTAACTTAATTAAAACCTTGTGATTTTATTACTTTGCACATAATATGAATCTTGGAAAAAAAAAAACAACCCACAACCTTATGAAATTAAATGAAAATTTTGCTTTCTCATTCTACTCCCCTCCAGCAAGCTTAATTAAAATGATATTACTGGGTTTTTTGCTGACATATCATCCAAAGGCAGGACAGAAAGGGCTGAAAAAAAAGTGTTTGGCAAAAAGATAATTAGCCCTAGTTAAGTCAGAAGCTACCAAGAATTGCACTCCTAAATATTAAAAGAGAGCATTAACTTAGTAACAAATCTGAATAGGAAGTGTTCCATTGTTTGCAGTCTGCAACAAAATAATGAAGACCAAGACATGCTAAAGTGCTATCAGTTCTCACTGGAACTGCTTTAATGGGTATTTTTTTGTTTGTTTCACTAATGGATAAATATCTTGGATCTTCAATAGCACTTAGGTGATTTATAGGACTCTGAATATGTAAATGAAAGTGAAAGGAAAGGCCTAGCTAGAATTTGTTTCACCACTTAAACCATCCATTTTTCATTAGGAGAGCCAAGAGCAGTGCCAGTGGCCACATCACCTCTCATTAACTGCAGAAAATTATTTTGCAAAGAATGCCCTTGCAAGTGACAAAGATTCATTAGGTCTCTCCTGAGGAGTTATATATGAACTGTAAATTCCAGAGGTACCATAGGAAATCTATAAGAGCCAGTCCACCACAGCCAAAGGCACACCTTGGAGCAAAACCAAATCAAGAAAAACCACCACAAACCCAAAAGCAGAACATGGAGCAGCAAGAATTAACCAGCAAACAAGCTACCTTGGAAGTTGCAGGAGAAACACTAAGATACCATGGTGTCCCCAGGAGCACAGTTATTCCATCCTGGAGTCTGAGCCCTGGCTGTCATCTTTACAGCTGTCACCTCCATGTGGGTTACTACAAAAGGCAAGCTGCATTCCAAAGGTAGTCTCTTTTTTTTTTTTTTCTCTTTTTCTCTTTTTTTAATGAAAGACACAGCATTGCTTTCCCTGTCTTCCCCTAGCAAATAGCTCTGAGCTGGAATGCAGAATAAACGTCTCCAAGACTTCCCCGTGCTGGAGGGCTTAGCAGAAACCCAGCAGTCTCAATACAAACCAGATGTGTCACAACAAGTTTTGGGTGGAGAAATGTGTTTGCTCAGGGTAGGAGAGCACTCAGGAGGGACTGCCTCTGACAATGCACATACAAGAACAATTAAGGAAGGCGGGAGGAGGCTCAGCAAAAACTTGCTAACAGAAGGAATGATGCTGACTTTCTTTCAAGCACCACCATCATTCATTGCTCAGGACTCCAGCAGGGCCCCAGAGAGATATGCACAGCATTTAGTTGTGTTAAATACATCTACCTTCAGAGCAGTGCAGAGCCAAGAGCCCCACAGGCCACGAAGCTTTTTCCAAAGGGCAAGCAGAAAAAATCACTTTTTTTTGGCCACAAAAAACCTGAAGTATCCTCAGGTTGACTATGACATTCAAGCTGTTGTGGCCTCCCCAAAACCAGGCCAAAGAAGCTGATTTTAATCCTGGGTAGATATCTCTCACTAGCTAAACATAATTCAGAATTATTCTCTTCTGACGTAGATGTGCAAAGCACTTAAAGGATACACTCCTGCCCCGAGCCATCCAAGAATCTCATCTAGACATAATTAGGAGTAGGCAAATACATGGGGAAATTAGTCATTAGTTTGCAAATTCAGACTCTGGTCTCTTAGCTACAAGCCTCCCTTTGGTCTAGTTGACTATTTTTTCTCTGTTTTTTTGTGGTGAAGGAGCAGAAAGGATGATGCTGCAGTCTAGCAGAAATGTGAGAGTCCCTGCATAGATCATCCCACAACAACTCGGGTTTTTTAGCTGATGTAGAAGGAAGGAAATGGGAAAAGCTATTTCTAAAATGAAACAGAAACAAAGTGAAGAAAAGCAGAGGAGGAGGAACACTCCAAAGCAAAAAGGCTGGAAACCCACAGCGTAGATAAGATATCAGGAAAAGGAAGAATAGAGCAGGGAGAATGAAACAAAGTTTTCTCCTCCTCCCACCCACCAGTTTTGAATTTCAAAATGATATCCAAATGAGCTCCTTTCCAGACAGTGTAATGAGCAAACGGACCCACCTCTAGCAGACAACCTCTCCTTGCAAAAACTCTCTGCACACATTTCAGACTCCAAACGTGGAGAGCGGGCAATTAGCAAAGAACCTCTGTCTGAAGGAAAGCACATCCAAAACCCCACTGTAACCTGATGGAAATACACAACCAAGCTGCTAAGGGAAAACCACCACTCTGCTGAGTTGCAGGCTAAACTCGACTTTCTTGTCTCAGATGCATCTATTGGCTCAGCATTATCACATCATCCTACTGCTTTTTTTTTTGCATAAGTGGGAAGCTTCTAAAAGTGCTGGAGGGATGATGAACGTTTCTAAGAGAGACCTGTGGCTTCCCACAAGGTCCTGAGCCCGTCTCCAGTGCTGTGGCAATGGCAGCTATGGCATAAGCTTGAGCAATGCTCTGCTGCTGGCCCAGATCCCTTGGCTGACTCAGCCTGCAGCAGGTCATAAAACACAGGAGCCCACGTGGTGACAGCCGGGCAAAGGCAGGTAAAGCTGTGCTGGGTAATTGGTAGGCAAGGGCCAGTCTGAGAGGAGAGCCTGCATGCCAGGAGGAGAAACTCAAGTGCCTGTAACATTCCTCACCCATTACTTCACCAAGTTGCTGAGACCAGCCCAGCATGATCCAGGCTGGAAACAGGCCAGGGGAGCAGCTACACGGATGCAGCCACAGAGGAGCAATTACACGTCTGGGAAAGGCAGCCAGGAGCCCCCAGTGGGGCAGGGATGGTGCCGCTGCCACTCTTCAGGCCATAGTTTTGGGAATCAGTTGAACAGCAACTCATGTGGCTCACGGGTGCCAGACACAGAAGGGTGCATATATTTTGAATCCAAGTCAGGCTTCAAGCTAACTTCATCCTTTTTGGTGTGTGTCAAGCAAGCTATTTATTTGAAGGATGGTCTGGAGGGAAAACGGAGACAGACACTGAAGTGTTTGGCACTGCCAAGTGTGCAGGGATATTGCATGCATTTCTTAAAGGGCACGCTCTCTCTCTCCCTGGCACACTCGCCTCCTGGCATGCATGCTGGGCAGCCCACAGTGCTCACTTAGCAGAGACTGATTTTTAGTCCTTATGGCTTCAATTTACTTGCAAAAGCTGGTCCCGATGCACACGGAAGGATGAGTGAACTACAGTGCTTTAGGAGCACGTGGGTTGTGCAAGCAGAAGCCCACCAAGCACTCTGGGACGGGTTGCAGTGTTAGGAGCTGTAAAAAGTTCCCCCTGAGAAGATCAGGCACCATGGCTGGGACACCCACACTCCCTCCCTGGGGCATGACAGCAAAGGGAGTGGGGTGAGGGTCTTGGGTGCTCCCAGGAATAAGGAGAAAAGCTCTCCTCAGGTCACCAATGCCACCCAAACAGCAGGGAGTGGAGCGAGTGAAAGCATCAGGCAAGTCACCTCTCTGCCCATCCTCCTCCATGTAGTACACACGTTTTGAGCAGCTCAGAAGTCATTCATGGATTGCTTGGATGTCAGACAGTCCCACTGGAGGTGCCCTGTCAGCAGCCCAAGAAGATTGCCTGCTCTTACTCCTGGCTGGAGGCAACTGATGGTGACACCGTTTGGGAGCCCCACTTCTGAAGGCACCTCTGGGAAATGTATTCCTAAAGGATCAGTTCAGCCAGGCCAAGAGCAGCTCTTAGCTGCTGTTTGGGAGGAGAACAAACTTCCTAACTACCTTACAAGTGCACATATTCAAAATGTCTTATCAACAAGGCTCGAGGTAAAACTACAGCTCAAAGAACATGAATAATAAATGAAAATGACTTGTACTCCTACTCTCAGCAGGGCCCAGGGCTTTGACTGAAACTCCCTTTCTTCCCAATATTGCATTTCTCTTGTGCCTGCTCTGTATCCCAGCACAGGTTTCGTGGTTTGGCTGTTCCAGAGTGGAAAACCTGTCCTGACAGCTTGTGCTGATGCAGAGAGAAGGAAGTGGGACCATTTTGCAGCGTTTGGGAAGATTGGTGCCAAAGGACTGCATTAAAGAAATGTTGCAGCAAGTCTAAAGAAAAAAAAACGACCACCAAAACCAACCAGCAATTACATAGCAATTAATACTATAGTAATTACAGCATCCTGGTGCTGGAAATCTGAAATACACACATGCACAGGCATGGTCATAGTCTTCAAAAAGCCCATTTTAAGCCAAGCATCTTTGTGACTTGAACCCCTCGAGCCAGGAGGCCTGAAAGGCCAACAAAAAGCAGCATAAACAAGTGATACGAGAAGTCAAGATCTGAATACCCCGGAGAGTCACAGTTTTCCAGCTGATTTCAACTGTTTTGGCAATAACAGCCTCTGACAGCAACATTTTGCACGTGGCTTTAAGTCTAAACACAGCTTGAACTGGGTGCACTACTAGAGCAGAAGTAGCTACCAGTACAAGTTCAGGACAGTAAACCTGTGCTAAACACAACAACTACAAACCGTGAGCAGTAGTTTTTTTTTAAGGGGACTTATTTACTTATGTGACTATCATCTTCTGAACAAGAACATGCATTAAAAAAAAATAAATATTATGAGCAAAATAAAGTGAAATAGGAAGTTGAAGAACAGGTAAAACAGGATCTGAACAGTTTCACTTCATTACAAAGGAATTCAGCCCATGGCTGAAGGGTAAGTGCAGGCAGCATAGTTCCTTTATAAAGACAAAAATATTTCCAAACTTGTCTTATTTAAGGAAATAACTTGTTGGCTGTTTGCATAGCTACAGGGGTACTTGACATTTTCTCAGCCTGACACATGAGTTTGGAAAGCTGGCAAATTCACATCCATCCTCTCTGCTCAGATGCAGTTATTACCATTGCAGACATTCAATCTTAGAGTCCCTGTGTTCAATTTTTCCTGATATAGTTTGAGTGGCAGGGAAGCCACTCAAGGAAGGAGGCTGGGGGAAGGGTCTCCTCTGTAATAAGGCTACATGGAACTATTATAATATTATCATGCCAGAAGGACCAATTCATTCCATCCACCATGGACCAAAGAGCTCCAAAATTCTGTCCTCAACTGCAAAACAATCAAAACACAGCAGTGGCACCACTCTGCCATTTAGACACCCCATGCAACACAAGTGAGCAAACGTAAAGGCATCTCGAGGTAGCTATTTTGGAGCTCTGAAGAGCATTGGGCATGGAAAAAAAGCATCACACATGCTTGGTTCCTGCAGCTCCAGGCTTGCTGCCCTGCTGAGGCTGCTCCTTGCTCCTCTGCTGTTCCTCAGGCTGAGCCTGCTCACGCTCAGTGGAGTGAATAATCCCTGCCCAAGCTCACTGCCCCAGCCTGCCACGCTGAGACCTCAGCCCTGACAAGCCCAGATGCTCTTTTCAAGTCAACTTCATCCTTTCAGATCTCCAGAACTACGTCAGGGCAATTCTAAGAGCTGGTTGCAATCACCATCATCCCTCTGTCCTGTCTGGCTGCTGCACTGCAACGTTTCTAAGCTCCTCCTGGAAGACCTTCTGCTAACCCAAGCCTTTTTTAAACAGGAAACGATAAGCTTTCCCAGTGAGAGTTTTCATCCCTGGAATGAATCAAAACAATTGAGTTTCTGACTAAGTTAAATGTGAACCCTTAATGCCCAAGTTGAAAAGAGTGGCAGACTTCTTTTTTAACATCTGCAGCGACCGCAGTAAAATGTTTCAGAAACAAATCCCTTCAACAATCCTTGGATGGAAAAAAAATACCATTTCTGTTTTGCAATATGTAAGCAATACACAATATTACTCCAGCTCTTAATAGCTCAAGTGGGAGGGTTTTCAAAAGAATCTTTTTTTGTGGTTATTACTTGCCATGGTATTTTTAGGGGGGGAAAAAACTGAAGTGAAAACAAGGAACTAGCAAATGAAGCTGCATCAGAAAGAAGTCAGGAAACCTGTCAGAAGAGACCTATCAAAGACAAAATATCTTGAAAATAGAAGCATCTACAAAACCACTACAGTCAAGTTATGCAAGTCCAAATGATGCATCTTTACTTAAACACCAGTGCCAGCCACTATTAGGCAAGAAATCTGAAGAGCACATTTTAAAGCACCTGTTTTTCTCATGCCTGTTTCTCCTGCTCTCTAACCAAGTGAACAAACCATGAAATTATCTAGCTCCAAATCAATCCATCCATGCAATTACCTCACATTCCTCTGCAAAGTTTTATTGCCTAGCAGGAGTAAAAATTAAAAGCTTTACTTAAAAAGTGTGAAGGTTACTAAAAGCCTGTTTTACAGACTTAGACAAGATAGCATTGTTCAAACTTACAGAGATTCCATCACCAATTGAAGTCTCTCACTATGGCTGAAAGGGGAATAAATCAAATCTACAAAGTTGTTCTGTGAAAAGAAATTTTTAAACTTAATTACATACACAACAATGGGGATCTACCCTTGAAATAAGGCCATAAAGCCCCTTTTCTACCTATTGAGCACAACACAAACAAAACTCTTGCCAATTATGTTAGACCAGTAGCAAATACAATTTACAAATGAAAAGGCTAAAAGCAAAATCAAACCAACAAACCAAAATGAAACCAAGCAACTTTCCAGGGTGAATGAGAACCGGGGACTTGAAAAGTATGTGACAAACAGCAACCTTCAAGCTTTCCCTCTTCCAAATTAAAATGCAGTGCTTAATCAGATGTGACCAGACAGTTAAATGAGAAGATCATGTGTTACCAAGATGTGGCCAAGAGAGACTTCTCTCAGCAATTTGATATCCTCCAGTGAAGAGGACAAGAGAAACTCCCCTGCTCCAGGAGGACTGTAGGCACAGCTGGACACAGCAACAAGTAGCAGCTCTAGGGAGGCAAGGTCTCAAGTTGATTCAAGATGTGGAAGGAGGAAAGGCAGGGTGCAGCCAGAGGTTTTGTGATTTCATGGGTGGCTGATTTCCCAGGGGATTGCAGCCTGCCTTTGCACTGAGGAGGAGACATGGATCCCTCACCCAGGTATTGCACAGCAAATCTGATTAGAGGGTAGCTCTTCACTCCATAATATTTATTATCCATGGTGCTCTGACACAAAATCTGTTTAAACATGGATTTGTAGAAACAGAATGTACTTCTCCCATTAGAAGAAAAAAAAAAACATACCACCAAACCTCAAAAAAGCCACACAACAAGAATATACCCAAAGTCACCTCAAGATACGAGATGAAGATGATCTAACTCTTCTAAAGGAATCATTTATGAGGAGACATCTCGATTCACTCTACCTTCTTAAACAAACAAACTCTTTTATCTTCAAGCAAAACTCTCCCCCTGTAAGATGCAGACACTGCTATGCAGCCTTTTTGTCTGGAAAACAAGTTTTCAGTAGCTATGCAAGCTCTCAACAAAAATACCCATCAGTTTGTGTTCTGCAATCAGTAAATCACAGAATCACAGGATGGTAGGGCTTGGAAGGGACCTCAGATCATCATCCAGTCCAACCCTCCTGCCAGAGCAGAATCACCTAGATCAGGTCACAAAAGAACACTCCGGGTGGGTTCTGAATGTCTCCAGAGAAGGAGACTCCACAACCTCCCTGGGCAAAGCAATTACTGCAATTTGAAATCTAATTGTAAACCCATTGACCATTTAAACATTTAATGGAGCTGACAGGTAGAACATACCCTTTCAGCTGAAGAACCCTGCTGCTCAGAAAGTTTTCACAAAAAAAAGCTAACACCTACAGAGAAGACCGAGAGGAAAGTAAAACCACTTAAGAAGAATGACTAAAATGTTCCATGCATCTTAAAATCCTGAAAACAATGCTTATTTTAAAAAGATTGATCAATTGGCTGAAATGAGACAATTTATTTTAAATATCACGGTGTATTTTGCTTCTCAATCTACAGGTGATAGGCATCCTATGATCTCTGTTACTATGTAATTATGAATATATAGATAGTCAGTGTGGTATCTTCCACCAGAAATTATCATCCACCACACCCTTTGAGAATCTGGTGCCAGAACTGGTTATGGGAGGGTAGGGGAGTGGGGATCCTGTTGCTAAAGGATAGAGAAAATACTGATAAGGTGTTTGCCTGCTGGCTTTATGCCTTAGAGATGACAAAATTACTCTTGGAGCTGCAGTTCTTGCACAAACAGAGGAGCGTGAAGGCCACCCTCCTCACACAGGCTGCACCAGCAGAGAGAGGTTTGAAAGACATCTGGCAAGTGCAAGGAGAGTCTAAAACTGCAAACAAACTTGACACACAGTGCTGTACATGGTTACCATACACCCATGTGTCATGTGTGCTGAGGAGAGGCCTGGTGATCTGAGGGAAAAGTTTGAGCAGTGAGTTTTACTCCTGGTCCAACTACTCTCCTTACTGCCCCTTGAGGTCCTTCATGGTAGAAACCAGAGAATCCTCACCTCAGCCCTACCCAAGGCTGGCCAGGGTCCTGGGTACCCTACTGCATCTCATCATTTAATTATCTATAGCATCGTTTAGCAGCAGCACGTTCAGCACAATTACAGAGAGCAGCACTGCCTTTTATGAAAACCAGCACGTTTTTGCTGGGAAGGCATTTTACAGTGCTCAGGATTAAGCATTAGAGGTACTTAACTTGACTTGGAGTATATCCATTTCAACATTAGTGATTAATAATGCTGTGTTGACTGAGCAATCAGGTCCCAGTCCAGCACCAGACAGCTGCCAAACGGGACGGGGGGGATCGATTGACTCGACGTGAGGCTCCTCCTGAGCAACTCGAGGGCACCAAGCAGCAGCTCAGGGCTTCAGCTGGGCCTGCTTTTTTCACCCAGTACCTTCAAGCAAGCTGCATTTATAAGGCTTTTCTTTTTCCTGCTGAAGGAAAACAAGAGAGCATCCCTACCTGGAGCTTCTCTGAAAGGAGTGAGGGCTGTGCGGCTGGTTTGGAGGACCACGTTAGCCAGCAGGGTGTGTGCTTTGAAAGGAAAGAGCAGCAAGGTACAGAACAGGCAGAAGAGGTGTGAAGATTTAGAACAAAAGGTACCTGAATAGTACAGTGATGAGGAGCACAGAAGCATCAATTAAAAGGAAAAAAAAAATCAGCACATATGTGAATGAAAAAAACAGAGAGAGATGTTTTTAAGTCAGAAAGGACTTGCTTAATTAGATTAATGCCTGTATTTCCCACCCCCTTACCCTCCCAGCTAGACATGCTGGGCTGTACCTACTTCAGATGCAAATGGAACAAAACTACCTGTTTAGAGGATTGTTTTCTTCCTAGTTTACTTCCAGCTTCCACAACACGTGAGGGATCTAGCAAAGAAATTCAGGGGAGGAGGGCAGGATGGGAGACAGTTGTTTGTCATTCTCCAAAATTTGCTCCAGTCTTCTGGCAGCCTCTCCTCCCCCATTGTAGATTTTACTGGAAATGGTGCTTCTAAAGAGCTAGTTGGCATCTACAAGTCTAGCTATTAGACAACACTGAGGAAGTGAAGCTCATTTCTCTTGCAGACACAAGATTTCCCATTTTTCCCTGGCATACTGTGCACTGATGGAAAGGCAGCAGACAAAATGCTTTTGCTTGTTTTCCACCCCTAAACTCTCATGGACAGACTGCTCCACAAATTGTGTCTGGAGTTAGCAAACAAGCTTCTGGTTGCAGCATAAATTGGCAAGGGTAGCTCTAACCTGGAGAAAGCAATTCACAACTCTAAACTGTGCTGAAGTGTCCCAAAGTGATATAGTGAGTGTTGCAGGCATTAAATTGTTGAAGTGAAATGTTTACTCTTGACTAACTTATATACCTGGATAGCTAATTTTTTTCCTTGTCATCCATAAAAAATCCATTCTGTTCATTTAGAAAAGAATATTACAACATATATTGTCACCATATTTTCAGATTCCATCCTCATCAAAAAACCATCTAAATATTTCTGGACTCTCACCTAGTGCAATAGAATCTTCTAATTCCACAGAGGTGAATCTGAACGATCGATAAGGTTTTTGCTGCTTGATTTAATGAATGCCCATAAATAATGAAGGTGGCTTATCTGTATATGCTCCAGAGGGACTGTCATCCATCAAGCCAATAATATCTGGTCAAGCAACTTTCAGATGTTAAATTAGGTTCTCTTTAGAGAGGATTCATCAGCTTTTGTATCTGTTCCCCTGTAAGAAACATGGCATCCCCCCCGCCCCAGGCTGATCAATAAAGGAGCTGACAGGAAAATACTCTCCCAGCCATTGAGTATTCTTGTTAGCAGACTAGCAGAGAGGGGAATTACGGATTTGCAGAGGCAAAAACTATCTGGAAATCCCCTGGTAGCACTGAGATGCAAAGCAGCTGTGAAAAAGAGAGGAGATTGATACTGAGAGCTCCCAGTTAGTGAGTTTTAGGGAAAAAGCCCCTTGTTCCCCAAAGGCATTAATAAGAGGCTCAAATGGAATAAGTAATGCATTGAGATGCTGCATAAAATCATAATATTGTTGAAAAGCAAAAAGGTGTCCTCCCTCAAGGGGCACTCTAATAAAGATATTGTACATTTCATTTCCTAAATATGCAAAATGCAGGTGCTGCTCAAATACACAGTTTACTATCATTAAGTTAGTTTACTAACCTTGGACAAAAACATTCTTGTTTTTACCTTGTTTCCGAAATCTTTACTTTTCCAGATCCCCAGTTAAGCAAAAGAAATTCTAAGTTCCCAAATATCCACCTGCCTCATGCCCCATTTGATTTCTCAGTCTTGCAAGCTGTCTAATGAAGAAGCAATTTATGGCTTTCTTTCCCAATTACCTACTTAAAGAGTCAGAAGTTTAATTTCAGGGTAATCTTCATTTAAATCAAAATGCACGCTCATGCATGGCAGCACGAACTACAAGAGACTGATGGGCATCTTGGTGTCTTTCCTTAAAAAAATAATCCAAATTTAAACCTTTTGTTTTTATTGCTGTTTATAAAGTCAAATGGCAGCACTTATGTTTTGATAATACACAATAAGGAGAAAATAGTTTTCCAATGACTTGTCTAAATTAGCAGCAGTGCTGAACACTAAATGCATAAATATTTTATTCCAAAACACTTACACAGCCCGTGGTTTACAGCTCATGAAAGCTGCACATTTATAGTGGACCTGTGATGATCAAACTACAGTATGCTAATTCTGCTGTATATTTAATACCATTTCCACTGGCAGAAATGCTCGCAGTAAAATTCTGTGATTAAAATAAATAAATAAGTAAAGAAATAGATAAAAAAGATGTTCCAACTTAATCACAGACCTATGATCATGAGGCTGGCTTTGAAGCCTGCCATTGCACATTTCTCTTCCAAGGGAAGAGATAATCTGTTCTTTCCACATTAATAATTGCAGTAGGTTTCTATCAGTCCTTGGAAGACCAACTTTAACTTGGAAATAAGGCACCTGAGAGCAGGTCTCAGCCCCTGAGCTGTAGTGTGCTCCTGTAGAGTATCCTGTTTTCCCAGCAAAGGACAAACAATAACCAAGTGCTGTCAGGTATGTATTCAGTTTGGGACATGAATTCAGACTGCTGCTCTAAATCCAGATCCACTTGGGACAACCATTCTGCTTTCCTGGTTTCCATCAATGTCTTGCAAATTCCCAGCTCCAGGAGAAACAGGGTCATGGGAATGTCAAGTATTTCTCCCTCCTTCCCTACTGGAGGAACTCTTGTGTTTTTCAGAGGAGCTGGTAAATGATCCCCAAGGTCCCCAAAGCAGAAACAAATCAAGTACCACTAATTCAGTGTGGTTTCTTTCCAGGGGGGTGGCTCTGTATGACTTTTTCAGGGCTCAGTGCTAGGAATGCTTATGGAAGTCCCAGCTCTCATGTGGTGTAATTGCTTCATTACCAAAAATACCAAGAGATGCTGATCTTTCCTATATGGAAGTGTATATTCAAAGGTGCCCTTTTAGGTTTGAGTATTTTTAAGTAGCCCAATTGACCACAAACACCTGGGCTCTTACTAAATACATTTCAGCAATTTCATAGAAGACATAAAAATATATAAACACTTGCACATATTTAAGGACTTCTCATAATGCTTTTACAGTTCAGGGTTTTTTTTATCTGCAAAAATATGCTTTAAATCATGATGTTAAATCTCTACTGTGGGAGGGCAAGAAGGCAGAAGGAACCTCACTTTGTGGCATAAGATTTAACCTCAACATGCAGTTACAAACCTATGGAAGCTGGTAATTTATTGGAACACTTGTCTCCATTCCGAGGCTGCCTTCCAAAGCATCGTTTCATTAATAGGTTACTCTGGATAAAAATCACTATAAGCCTTAAAAGAAAGCTGCTGGTTTTTTTGACATTAGCTTGCTCAGCTAACGAGCTAACATTCCCTTTCAATTAATTCTCTAATTTGCCCAGACAGTTAGCAGATACATACATCTTCATATTACCTGAGACACTTCCAAATTGTTCCTGTGTATTTATACTATTTAAGCCTTGTGAGCTAGTGACCTGAAGGAAATTTTAACTATTTGTTGCCCTTTCATCTAGCTTAAATACAACCACTAAAAAAAAACCAAAACAAAACCAACCAAAAGAAAACAACAAAACAAACAACACCCAACACGCCCCATCTTTTCTTTTTGACTATTGATTCTACACTGACACAATAGAACACCTGGCAATTCCAAAACAAATACAGCTATCCCTGAAGAGTTAGGTGATGTATGTGCAGTAACAGGCAGCATCCCACAGATGCCTAAAAATCCCCCTGCTCCTCATCTGTGCTCCCATTTTGGAGCTATGGAGCGAGCACTCAGAGTCACAGTCACCCACAAGATGCTTCACCCACTCACTCCTCCCGACAGACAGAACTCCATTTAAAATCAACACCCTGGAACCATAACCAGCAGGTTCTGCCAGTTGCATTTATCATCCCCAGCTGTGATGCCACAGCCCCAGCTCATCATGCAGAAAGGCACTTAGTCCATAGCTTCAAAAGTCAGAGCAGGCTCCAATCTTTAAGGAGAGGGTTTTGATCTTCCTAACTTCCCCCTCCATCTAAAGCATCCCGAATGTGCCATAAAACCATCATCAAATTGAGCCCAGATCCCTTTGTACTGATTTTTTTTTAATAAGTGTAAACCACACAGGGAAAAATCCCTGCTCTGTGCCCTAACTTTTCCAGTTGCTCCAGGTGCTTGAAGGGAAGCAGTAAACTGGAGCATGCACATACTGCACCACCTTATCAACTCCCATCTTCTAGGGATGGCTCCATAATACACTGCAATTTAGGTTTTACTACTGGCAAACTAATGCGTCTCAACCTGAAAACAGCTTCTCTCTTGTTTGTACAGAACATTTGCTTCATTATGTCAAATAAAATAATCCACTTCTGTCAAGGTGCCCATAAACATACTAAACCTCATGGTTTTGGCATCAGTTTGGACATGGCACTGGTTAAGCTATTGGCTCCTAACAGATGTAACAGAGGAGCAGTAGAAACACACCACCTTAAAGCAAAGCTTACAAAGTTAAATAGACTGGGACTATCTGTTGGGATGCCAAGATTTATTGAGGTTTTAAGAACCTTATCCTGAGTAATCACCTTTTCAGTCTGGAAAAGAAAGAACCCTTTCAAAACAGAGATAACCTCTCTCACTCACTGGTAACAAAGAAGGACACACGATGTGAAATGCTGAGCACCACCAGAAGCTAAAAGAAGCCCAAGAAGAATCGCATCTGCTTATCTTCCAGGCCTAAAGATTTTCTGGGGCTTCACATTAACTCACATAGATTTTTATCCTTCTGTCTTTTGTTTGCTTCCCTGACTTTCATTTTCCCTTTTCTCCTCCTGCACCGTATTTCACCCTTTTATAACCACGTGCGAGGCTGGCATCCCGCTGCCTCCACTCAGCACTGGATGAAGCAAACCCAGGAGCTTCCTCTGGGTGAAGATGAAAAGTAGCCCCAACTTGTCCTACAGCCACCCCCTGTGCATCAAAGCCCATCCAGCAGTTCATGATAATGTGGTTTGCCTTCTGTAGTGTGCAGTTGCTTCAGGGGCTGGGGTATGGTCCCTCGGGGGAGTTTCTGCAGCAGTGTTTGCCACAAGCCTTGTTAATATTCTTTTTGTGCTGTTGTTATTATTGTTTTTTCCCCTCTATAAGCTTTCTTAACTTGCTCTAAGTAAATCCATAAACACATCCAAGATAAACAGGCACTGCAGATACAGGAGTTGGTGCACCAGGAGCTATGCAGAACAATATTACCCTCAGATGATTATTTTGATAAAACTGAATTGGTCCAGACTTTATAAGGCTCCATGTTTTGAATTACAAATCAAAAGACACAGTAAATGATCGATTTCTTGATGTGTGGAGAAGATATGAAGGAGGTGATCTGCTGTTCATGTCATTCTATATTCGCCCTTGCTCTCATTTTCCAAACTCAAGCAAACAAAACAAGGACAGCTGAAATGAATTAGCGAGTGTCCAAAAATATCCAGCCCATCCTTCTTAAACACACACAAGAATGTTTCTCGTTTGCCAAAAAAGAAGCAGTATTTTTAATACTGCTGCCCTCAAAAGAAGATGCCTCTTGGCTGTCTAAATTACAACCTACTGTCCGAGGCAGATAAAGAATATGTGAAAATACAACTGCATCTAGAACGAGCAACAATGGAATCAGTCCCCAGCCATCTCTGCACTGCCTCATATCATATTTACTAATTTTTTTTTCAAACCCAATGGCCTGTAAAGCCAACAGGATTTTGCAAGAGTAAAATCTCTGTGCTTAGCCTGGGTATTTTTTTGTTTTACCTAAAACTTAACCTCTGGAGTGACCTGTAAGTTATTTTCCTGGAGTCACCTGAAAGGTATTTTTACTTTCCAAGTTGGAGCTGAAATTTTTCCATGGGATTAGCAGCAGAAAAGACAGCAATGAAAATTTCTTATTACTAGCTAAAAGTGACAGGGGAAGAGGTGAGGGGAAGCTATTCAGCTGCCAGCTTGGAAGTGACACACCATTTATATTCCTTTCTTTGCATGCATTACAGGTCTCACTGTAACGTAGCTTTTTCCCCATTGTGGTAAACTTCATGCTGAGGAATGCAAGGGAAACAAAAAACCTGGAAGCAGGAATCATGTTGGAATACAGATGTTAACAGCAGAAAAAATGATCTTGGTGTGGTGTCAGGGTCCAGTGAAGATGCATTTGAAATATTGGGACATTTCTCTACAAAAATTGTAGCCAAGTCCCAAAAACCTCCAGGAATCCTAACCATTGCAAACTCTTCTGAGAGCCAGAGCAGTGCATGTTTAGGCCACAACCCGAGTATTTCCAGAGCAAAAAAAAAAATCTTTTCCATCAGCTTCCAAGGGAGTGAGACATCCCATCTTGGTGGTTTAAACTGGAAGGAGTCCATGCATAAAGAACTTTTTTGCTTGGCCATGATCACGGAACTTCCCTCTTGCAGGAGGAGATTAAAAATAGAACCACCTCGACAAGTAACTACAACAGTTGCATTTGAAGATACCTTCTCACGGATAACACACACACATGCAAATGAATTGAGCAAGAGGCTTTGTTGTTTCTCTGCTGTGATCACTTCTGTTTTCAAATGCCTGGGCGGTGTTTGGGCGAAAGGTAACTTGGTGGAGTGACAAATAGATTTGGACTTTGAGGTAGGGCAGGGTAGGGCACTGAAATAAAGTCAAGTGGTATCTTTCTACCATATAAACGTAGATAGGTTTGGAGAGGGAAGAAAACAACCACCTGGCGTGGGCTGAACCAAGGAAGCATTTGTGCCTCTGGTTTTTCTTAAACAAATAAAACCCCTCCAACCACAGCATTTTCCTGTTTTATTCTGACAAACACCAAGTTAAAAAAAAAACACAAGGAAGCCAAACGAGGCTCACTGGGTAATGAGGTAGGAAAGGTGAAACAACGGCCAGTGCTCAGAAGCCTCCCCTCCAACAACAAATTAGCCATGTTTATGGCTTTGAAGGGCTCCACAACCATCCTGATGGCAGCAGGGCTGCTTTCCAAGCCTGAGGAAGGAAGATCAAAGGCCACCTGGCACTTTGAGACAAGGGGAACGTTGAGCGAGTTCCGAAAACTGCCCTGTGCCTCCAGAGAATCAAGCTGGCTGGCTGGCAACACCAGTGCAGGAAAAACTACACTGTCTGATAAAAAAGGCCATAAGCAAGACAGACTGGCCTGAAATATGGGCACAGAGTTCTCTTTTTGCTGTGCTTTAAGTGCAAAACACAATTTGCAGGTGAATTAGAGACAGCGGTTGGAAGGGATTTATCACTCACAGCAGCCAACTGCTAAATGAGACTCCCAAGGTGAAAGCATCAGGCATCCACCCTGGCAGAGCTTCTGGGCATCTCTGGGGGCAGAGCCAAGGGGACTGGCACCCCACAAAGCCCTGCCTTCAGGGATGCTGCAGTTGGGCAGAGCTGCCAGAACTTCTCACATCCAGCTCTTAGCAAGATCCTGAGAGAAGGAAAGGATGCAGACGGTCCAGGAAACATTTTCAGAAGTGAAAAGCAACAGATCAAAGATTAATTCTTCTGCTACTCTGTCCCCTGCATCAAAAAAACCCGCCTGCAATCGTGAGTCAGAGTCCTTTAACCAACCCATTACAGGCCTATCACTTTGGAGAAGTGTATTTCAGTGATAAATGAATAAAGACATTAGTTGTATGTATTTTTTTATATCTGGCTAGATGATGCATAATTAATTGAAACCAAACACATGCAATGCGGCTCTGGAAAGCTTCCATGACAGGCTAAGAAAATTCAGTTGAGTAAGAAAATTAATACAATTAAATCATAAACAATATAAACGCAAGGACATAAATCCATCTGGTGAAAATCCACAAGCTAATAAAATACATTTTGAAAAGAAAACACCGTGCACAAGTGATTGACATTGTCATTGAGGCAGTAAATCAACATGATGGACACAAAAAAAATGGACATTTGCTGGCTAGAAGAAAATCCCATACAACGATAGCAGGGAAGAAATGAAGCACTGGCCTGTTTAGAGGATTGAAACTCAGATATCTCTGGGGCTTTGGACAAGGTCTTTCTTCAGGGGTATCTGGAGTGGTACCATGTTAGCACTGCCCCCAACATTTGCCACTCTGACCCAGCACAGAGAGGGACACCCACAAAGCCCTATGCATGATTTTTCTGCAAAGGTCATTTCTTTGCTGTATAAAACAAAGTACCTCTTTTTACTGTAATTCTCCTTGAGCACTGTGGTTGGTGAGTTATCCAGGTCAGCTCCCATCAGCCTGGGTGGCAGCAGATCTGGCACTGAAGGGAGGAGGATGGCTCAGCCCCTGTGCCCAGCCAGCTCTGCCTGCCCACACCAATGGCCCCCAGCAGCTCAGCTGTTCACAGAGCAGACATGGGGCCTCAGCCTGCTGCACACACTGCTCCCCAGTGCTTGCTGCAGAATACCCTGGGCTTCCATATAAAAAAAAAAGGGTATCCAGTGATGTGGGAGACTAAACACAGGTGGACAACTGCACTGGTGTGGAGGGGAAAATCCTTTGTAAAGTGTATTATCCATTCTTGATTTCCATGCAAAGCTTGAGGCCATCTCTAGGACAAGCAACTTTTCAGAAGGCTACCCACAGCCAGAAATAACATTCATGAGAGGCATTAGTCAAAATCTAAATAGTGCATCTCATTTTCTGCTTTATCATGAGTATAAAAATATGAAATATAACAGTCTCAAGAAGTCAATTTGGATTGAGCCCCAAGCATAGAAGGGAAAGGGCTAATGTTAGAGAAGAATAATCTGTTTGCTACACGTATTTGGTGAAGCTTTTCTCAGCACTACCATGCAGTACTTCTAAGGAAAGGAATATGAACAGGCTTTTTTAAAGTACTTCACCAGCTTCACTCTGAATATTCAAACTTTAAAGCAGTCTTTTTGTAGCCAACCTTGCCTCTAAGAAAAATGGTGGGACAGGGTGAGAGGAGAGAAGACCTCACAGATCAACTTTGCCACGTGAACTGAAGGCAGAAGCAAACTAGGTTTTTTGCACCCTCTTTGTTCACCTTTAAATAGAATCACAGTAGAAGAGATACAGGTCCTTATTTAGCTGTGCTATTCATTCCTGAAACTGAAATGCTGAAGCTCATCTTTCCTAAAATTCCATAGCAATAGCGTGGAAATAGCTCTCACAGGGAACCAAGTCACCTTTCTTTATCAGCTGCAGAAACCAGGCAGTTGGAGAATGCAATTAATCTCCTCCAAGGTGGACAGCTCAAGGGCTGCAGTGGGTAACAGTCCAGAAGTGTCCATTTTGCCTCTGCTGATTAGAAAGGAAGTTTACATGGTTCACTTTCTGCTGCATTTCTATTTTCACCAAGAAGCATTTCATTCCATTCATGAAAACAAACCAAGCCACCAAGCAAAGCTCTCAGCACTCCAAGACTGGAGAATTCTTCTCAAAGACTTTAACACATTAGACTGGCAAGATTTAGGAGACTCAATAAAAGAGAACACAACGAGGCAGGGATAATGACAAAAGGATCACTCGACAGCTTATTGACTGAGAATGGTTTTCACATCAGAAAGAAAAGAATAAACATCATTTTTTGAGGGGCAGATATGAAACATGCAGCAATGTAACTACACAGATGGCTAACTCTGGAGCAGACCTTACAGATAACTGCAGGGTGACAAATAAGTTGTAAACCATACAATGCTTTTTAAGCTTGTATTTCTGCACTCTGTATGCCACACATAGAAAGAATTCAATTAAGTTTTCTCCCAGACTGTGTATATTGAGAAGCCTAAAGTCAAATTTCAGCATGCCTGTCAACAGAAAGAAGAAAGATCACTAACAATGAGCAGGAGTCAACAAACAAGTAAGATGGGATTAATCTTTAGTAAAAATAAAATAAAAAATATATATAAGATTATTTTTTAATATATATTCTGGCAGAAAAGGATGGGGATACAGATCCTGGCAACATTAAAATAGCCAATAGGTTTATTAGCCAACAGTCAAGGCTTATGAGGAGACAGAATCAGTTTTGTCAAGCCAAATGACATCATTAGGGCAGAAAGAAGCAGTAAGGCTCCATCTCTTTTCAGAGGGACATGATTTTCTGGACTCTGAATTCAAAATGTTATCCTTGGTCTCCCAACTGTTCCATCTGCCACATGATCTTTAGATGACAGTCTCAACCAACACTAAACTAACTAACTACAGACACTGGTCTCTGTTCAGGGCACTGAAGTAATCTTTACCAATGTACCACACCATAAATATATATCTCACAGGTTAGTGTATAAACAAAACCCCCACCAAATTTCAACAAGGTCCTATTTTTCTTTGTATCACTCCAAAATTTACTGTCTTTTCAAGGTGTTACCAAGGAATGTGCAAAGCACATTGGTGGCCAGTGACTGAGGCTAAAATTAAGCTCAGTCTAGAAGTGAATTGATATAAACTGTTTTGCATCAAGATTCAAGGGACTGAAATGGCAAAAAAAAAGAAAGAAAGATATTTTTTCCTTTTATAGTTTGCTGCTACTTTTAGTGAGTTACAAACAAAAGAGCCATCCTTAAACAGGGTGCTTGGAGAGCATCTTTCTGCAGGCTCTTTCATTCTTGTTCAGGCACCTGAACAATAGCAACTGAGATAAAAGCAACTTCAAGTCACAATAAACACATTGTTCCTGCTTAATTAATGTTTTCCCGATACAATTGGTGTGTAAGAGGTCAGAGGAACAGAAAATTGTACACTTTAGAGATCAGGCTGTCAGGTAGCACATTAAAAATATTAAAAATGTTTTCCATGGCTGTTCCACAACATAGAGGGAGGTGGGACTAGCAGAACAGCACGTGCACCAACCCATTCTTTGTAAGTGGGAAGCTGAACCCTGTAATCTCTTTATCATCCTGTCAGTGAGTTAATGGTCATTACCATGAGCAGATTCTTATTTTATCAAGCAAGTTAAGGCATCCCTGGTGCTTTTCATATGATAATCCTGATGCTTTATACCACAAATGAGTACCATTTTTTGATTTATTTTTTTTTTTAGTTTTACCTAGGCTTCAGCTGCAACCTTTCCATTTGCAAATACCACCATGAAAGTTATAAGAGACACTCATGTAGCAAACTGTTTTCCTTGAGAGCAAACCTCTCTCTCTCTCTCTCTCATTCCCTCTCCTTTGAATATAGTACAAAAGGCTTAGAGGTGGAAACAATAAAGGAAACTGTCAGCTGAGAAAAACCTTTCCTACACATAATGTAACGCTCCCACCCAGAGCACAGCAACTGGAGCCTGACATGTGTTTTTGTTGGAGATTGCCAAAACTCCAATGAATGTTGCTTTCCTTTATCAGCACTAAAAATATTCTAACAAACATCCTCAGGTCAACAGTTACATCTTTTCAAAACAGAAATCTCCCACTGGGCTTTGTTTGTTATCAGCAAAGAGTCATTTTGCAATATTTCACCATCCAGCTCCCCTCCCTCAAGCAACCACCATCACTGCTGATGACTTTAATTTTTGGAAATATTTTACTTTGTCCAAACAAACATGGAAATCAGTTCTCATTCAAATATGCAATGAACCCAAGAGTTAGCCACAAAGGGGTTTAGTTGCTGACTTTTTATTTCAGGTTCAAGATATTCTTGTGTATTTAAATTGGATGGTAGTGGTGGCTTGGTTTGGTTTGCAAAGGATGCTTCTAATCCTACCACTAAATTAAAACAAATAAATAAAGAACTGGTCTGCAGCTAAGTGTGAGCACATGTAAAACAGAACTGAGATCACGCAGGGCAGTGTTGATCTTGGACCCTAAAAGGAAATTTACTAAAAGTTCAACGCTCTTTAGTGGTGACTCCCTCAACCTCATCATTTTCTGTGTTACCTCAGGGCAAACTCATGTACAGAAAGATGAAAAAAAACCCCAAACTGAGCCTCAAATGAACTTCTGCAGCACTTCCCAGATTAATGTTGCTATTTCTTCTTCTACACTGACAAAATCCAGTCAATTGGGGAAGGGAGAGAGGATATAGGGAAGGAAGTTTCACTCAGAGAAGTACTCCAAGCTCACGTGCACTTTACTGTAGTCTTTTCTCAGGACAAGAAACCCATTCAACATATAAATCTATTAAATATGGAAGTTGATGAAAAAACAATGAAAGCACTGGAAAAAAAAAATAATAAAGCAGGCAGTGAAATCTGCCAGCAGTCCCTGTTCATGCTGGTGCCTCCTCCCCAAAAGGTAGCCACTGCTGGGCAACATCACACACCACAGGCTGCCCATCATTGATAAACATGAACATCTGTGCTGCACCTACCCGGGGCCAAAGCAAAGCTGGGACCAGTGGAGGAAATCTCCTCCCTGGAGCACTGTCCTCCACAGCAATGCCTCTGGAGAAAACCTTCTTTAATCTGTATGAACCCAGGTATGAACCCAGGTAGTGGCAGCCAGCGAGACACTGTGTTAAAAACTTCTGTGGCAATCTCCTCTGTATAAATGGGGAATTGAAGCCAAGATTTTACAGGATGATTAATGATTTCTGGGTGTACACTTCACGTTACTCTGAAGAAATGCTGAGTTCAGCTTCTGGATCCAGAAAAGAATCAGGCTCCTTTAACAACTCTTAAGCTAAACCAGCTTTGGGTTGAGATACCCAAATCACTGGCTGATTTGGGATGGCTGCCACGAGGCTCTTTGGAGCACTACCTTGGGAAATTAATTAAGCTGCAATACATCAACATTGAAAACCTGGCCTCCCTGCTTCAGGTTGCTCCAGTCTTTGCTCAGCCAGCCTCTGTGGGTGGGGTAAACGTGCACTTAGAGATGGAAGAGGGGGGAAGGTCTTTCCCGAGGGCCTGCAGGCAAGTGAGTTTCCATGAGGTAATCAAGAGTGTGAGCCCACGGGCCTGCTGCAACAGCTCTTCCCCTGTGGGCCACGTGAGCTACCCTGCTGTGGGTACCACCTCACCCTGCCATCCAACTGTGCTTGCTTTGGACTTGGCCACTGTGTGCTTCTCAGGTACCAATGACCATTGAAACCTCAATCAAACACTGTGCCACAAGAGCTATAGCTTGGGTCTTACACAGAATTATTGTTGAGGCTGGAATAGACCTTTGAGGTCTATAATTTCAGATGTTTATATGTATATATAATGTATTTCTCTATAATTTCTTATGCCCCTGCTAAATTCTTTGTTCCACAGTATTGTTCTAAACTCTCCATTGGAAAACAACAACAACAAACAGTACTATTGCAGTAGCTGTTTACATGTACTGGTCAAGAACCTTCATCATAGCCACAACACCTATAGTGCCACCCACCAAAGAGAAACCTAAATTCCATGGAATTACAGCGTTGAAGTGCATAAGCTGCCAAAGCATTCAGAAAGTTAATAGATTTGTTTATGGCGTAGACAAGGCTTAATTAAACCAGGCAGCTCCAAAGAACAGTAAATCCTCTCTCCTCCTGCCCTCCCCTCCCCCCCCCTATTTTTTTTTTCCTGGAGTATCTTTCTCCTAGTGGTTTTCCTCTTCCTAATAATCCCGTCACAAATGACAGATATGTTATCAGTCATCACTGGGATTTGACACGTTCTTAATACCTGTCATGACAGCTCTGAAGTTTGCATCCTACCCCATTGTATTCCCAGGCATCTGCAGGAGGTAATGGACACGTCAGACAGCAGTCAGTGGCTCTGCTTTATTGGACTGATGAAGGCTTGCAATGTAGAAGCAGATGCTTAAAAAACCTAATCCGTGATTATTCAAAATTACAGAGAGAATCATTAAATATAAACCAATACAAATAGCATTTGCACTTTCTATGCCTATGATCATCTTGACCACATTGTAGAATTTACTATTATCTTTTACTGATAGGAATGCTTTAATATTTGTAAAAATGTATCAGTACTGGTAATAGTGAAGATCACATTAATAGTCCAAGGCCTCCATCAAAAGGTTCTAAGTATTATACTCCTGTTGGTAACACTGCAGAGTGTTGCTGTGCCCAAGCAGAGCCACTCCTGGTTCCCTGGGTCTCTGCTATACCTTAATATATATAGACTTTATATTTTAGAACCTGATGCAAAAGAGAGGTGCAAGTCAAGGCTAGAACCAGAATTAACACCAGAGATGAACACCCAAACTGGTAAGAAAACAATGGGATTGTGACGTGTGTCACTCACAGTAACTGTCAACACTACAAAACCAAAGACAAAAGTGCAGTAGAGCCTGAGTTTGAAAAGAGAGTGTCTCCTTGATGGGAACACAAGGAAAAGAAAGACAATGTCTTGTCACTGAGCAAAAACATTCAACTAGCACGTTTTCTACGAGTTCATTCTCAACATCTGCCAATTTCTGTAGTCCTCTTAATACAGATAGTTTTGCTTTCCTTTGTTGCCACCTCAAAAGAGCTGTGACACATACAGCACTCCCCAGAACAAATTCAATATGGAACATTGAACACATGCGTTTTCTTTTAGTCAAATTCTAGTACTACTTCAGATGACTCTGGTCACCTGTGAGCAATGCTTTTCAGTCACAAAGACAGAATAATTCCTTACAGTAACATTTCACTGGGGCTTCAAACTTGAAGAAGATGTTATCTCAGTTTAGCTGAGCTGCTGCAAAGCATCATATAGCCCCAGTCTGCCAAAAGCACACGAGCTTTGTGTTATAATTATATTTGGAAATGCAACAATGTTCCCAATGTATTTACAGTTTTGCACAAAAGCAGAAAAAAAGCCCACAACAAAACCAAAACCCACACAGATCAGAGACAATTCAGCCCTATGCACACGAGTAACTTAAGGCCCTTTCAGCAGGGCAGTAAAGCTACAGCACAATTGTGATCAAAGGGAAGTGTCCCATTGGCATCATGAGCTGTGGAGAAGCTCTGGAGTGAAGAAGACAGGCAAAACACATCCAGCCCCCTAAGTGACTGCATGTCTTTTGGACAAGTTGTTAACCAGTGCTAAGGGTCTAAGGGGGTTGTTGTCATCTGCTAGAAATGGATGAGCAAAGTGGGCTTTTTCACAGTGCAGTGTGATTTAGGAGAGACACAAGACTCTTGCACCTGTAAGCACTTGTGAACTAAAGTGACAACATTTGGGGAAGGGGGGGGTGTTGTTCTCAATATGATTCTTGACAACACAGCAAACCCTGCTCCAGGGATCTCAATCATTGCAGAGCCAGCACTGGTTGAGTGCCTGCCAGCTGAAGCACTTTCAAAAAGTGAAAGGTGAACTCTGTATCAGTAACCTTCATACCAGGGCAGATACTGCCTGTTCTTCAGCAGCCAGCATAAAAAAACAGACCACAAAGAAACCTGGTATCATACTTACTGATCATGATCATCTGCCAGGATCAGATTTGTCCTGCTGGCTGAGCCTGGGGTGCAGGGAGGCAAGATGATGGCAGCACGGCCCCATTGAGAAGTCTTGAGAGGAAATATTCCCTCCTGGCTTTGCTCCAAGGAGCATTACTGCTTCTCCTGCTGTCTACACTTCCACTTATTCCTTTCATATACCCTCTCAGCTGTAAGCAAATCAACATGCCAATCCCTTGGGACACATGGCTTAGCTTATACTTAAGACTTGCCATTCTAGTTTGTGCTTTGGACATTGATTTCCATTGTCTCAGCTATCACTCGACAAAAGGGCATTTAATTGCTGTCTCATTTAGTCTGGGGGAGAGGAGGAGAACAACTTTTACCAGCCCTCTGATTGATGGCAGCCATTAGCACCTTCTAGCACAATGCCGACTTATTAGAAGCTCGATTTACATGTGAGGTTCATTGCCACACCAGTGAATTAGATTTGCAGCTCCTCTCACTTGAACTTTAGAGAGACAAAAATCTTCGAATGAAATGGATTTGCAGAAATGCTTGCTCTAGCCACCCATTTACAGGGAAAACTTTGAAGATTAATCAACTTCAAGGAAAGCTTCTAGAAAGAAAAGGAAGTTTAGTAAAGGCCTCGTAGTCTTTGTTTCTCTTTTTAAGCACTACCATGTAGGTAATTCAAGAGTTTTAAAAGAAAAAAAAGAAACAAACCAGCCAACCTGATTTATACTTATTTACATACAGCTAACACCAGGAAACTCCTCGTACCCACTATGCCTGAAAGCTCATAATTGCATACTATGAAAGGCAATGCTAAGAAACCCATAAGCTATCTCCCCCTCTTGTATGAGCATTTCCTATTTTCTTTGTGAAGGAGGAATGAGCAAAATTAATATCCACATTTAATATCCTCCATGTTCTGTGGAGCAATGAGCCACATTGCTGGTGTTCAAGCCAAACTGCTGACAGTGGATTTTTAGTGCTCAGCTCGTTTTATTAAAAAGCACAAGAATGCTGCTCTTCCTTTCAAAGAATGAAGCTCAAAAACCAACTAGATCAGTGAGGGCTTCTTGAAATATTACCTTTAATCAGTCCAGTTATGTGAAACCTGCAGTAATTTTGGCAAAAGTTTGATGCAGTTTAATGCAGCTTATCAAAATGGTTAATCATTGCAAAATCTAACACCAAGCACCTTTTGAACATCAGACTTCCCAAGCCAAGGTGCTGGATACTGTCAGACACACCTTGGTGCATTTCTGGGAGGGTCTGCCAGGAGAGAGGCAGATCTTGAGCAAGGCCTGTCTCAGCTGTGGAAGGGCTAACCCTGGCCAGGAGGAGCCTGTCTGAAACCACAGCAGCTATACCCACACACACACAAAAAAGCACTTCTGGCTCTCTCAGAACACATCCTCTGTCATTAACATAATTGGTTTAAAATTCCACAGCAAAATTACTCTGCTATTACTTGCTTTCAGCGAGTCCACCCTTATGTTACATACCCCACAGGACCCACCTTTGTTCCTTAGTGATACTCATCTTCCCTGATATGTATTTCTAAATAAGCTTAAATAGTGGCTATTTTCATGCTTTTCCCTACATTTTGAAAAAAATCATGATTTTAGGTACTTAAATGAATGTGTGATGGTGGAATGCACTTTTTTTGTCTTCGCTTTCATTCATTCTGCAGCTCCCATGCATCTAAAACTAGAATTTGATCCTTTCCTTTTCCCATAGGTTTTAAGAGAAAAAACTTAGCACAGAAACACCCTCCAAAAACCCTTATGAAAAACCCCTCCCAAACTAGCAGGCAGCAAGATGCTAAACACTAAAAAACACTGTTTTCTTAGCTGGGCTCTTTGTAAATTTGACTGTGCCAGTCAAGATAAAGGAGGCCCAGGCAATCCCAGTGAAATCCCTCTTTCCCTCCAGGCTGGATCCAGTGCTTCCAGGGGTGTTGCCAGCACCACGTGAGCTGCCAGAACGGTTTTAAACCGCCCTGTGGCTGAAGTGCAGACCGAGAGTCATGTTCCTGCAACCCTCCTGTCAATCTGCACTTCAGCTCTCTTTGGCCACTGGCAGATAAAGAAAATTCTGTAGTTGGAAGAGGGTTTACAAGCTGTCAAGCCAACACATGCTAATCAATGTGAACAGGTCTTGGAAAAGGAGCTGATCGAATCTCTCCGATCACCCTGAGAGACGAGGCTGAACCTGCACACCTTCCAGATTCAGGTCAATCACACAGCTGCTCAGGATCCCCCTGGGAGACTCAGAATGGAAGTGCAAAAATAGGGCAAACACTAGCTCAGCAGTAGGCTGCAGCATCTTGCTGGCAGAGGCACAAACCTGCTCTTCCACACAGCACAAGGGCTATAAATAGCTTTATGAATACAGAACCTCTGCCAAGATCTTCTTTCTCTTTTTTTTTTTTTTCATTGCTAATTTTTAATGCCTCTTGCAAGGCTGGCTCCTCAAAGTTTTATCTCCATTAGTAGTAATAAACATTTATTATATGCTCCAGTAATGTCTGAAAGTCTTGACGAATAGCAACAAATTTGACTAGGAAAATAGAATATCATTTCCCGTTTAGAAAACTCTTAATGTATTTAAAAAAGGAAAACACAAGCTTACCTGAAAATAAAATATCACATGAGAAGGCTGTGTGCAGACTGCAGCTTGGGAGAGAGGAGCCCACTTCTGCTGGGAGCTCAGGAGGAGATGGGGCAGTGTCAGTGGTTTGTCTTGTTCAGCTGTGGTCCAGAGGGTACCAGGTGAGCCCCAGAACTGAGCCCTGGACTGTTCCCCTCGCTCTTCTCACCTGGAACAAGAGAAGAGGCTGTGAGCTCCCCCAGCACAGGAGTGATGCAACAGTTCATATTCCAGCCCAGAGATGGCTGTTTGCTCTGTCTGACTGATGGAGACACGCCTTGGAAAGGGGGAAGCTGGTTACAGCTGCTGGATCAACAGGCACAGTTCTCTGCTCTACTGCAGGCACCCTCCCAACCTCAGGTGCCTTGTCCATGCAAAGCACTAGGAATTTCTTTACAAAGCATCCTCACTCTGCCCTGGAAGGGTCATTTTCCTCAAAGATAATGGCAGACTCTAACAAACTTCAAGCCCAACCCATGGCAAGAAGACTTTACAGTAAGAATTTGAATTTCCAGTGGTTGGGTGACCAAATCATCCAGCGCTCATTTCAAACAGGTGCATTAACCAGGGATGTAAATTACCTTGTATTTTTATGAACTATCATTCTCTTGTATCTCCTTTTCCCCCCCTTCCCCTCCCAACCCTTACAGAGTTCACCATCCATTTTCAAGGACAGATGCCTAAATGAAACTCTTTATTGAGGCTCAGTTTTCAAAAGCAGTGTCACCTTGTAGTTTCCCTTCACTTCAGAAATTAACTTCTAGGGGCATATTCTTGAAAAGCCTACATCTATACTTATTTCAACTTTCTGGGGAATAATTGAATATGAAAAGTAAGGTTTTAGCCTGATAAAAATTTTATTTCCACCTAAAAATAAAAGGAAATGCATAGTAAAGAATTTCATTCCTCAGCCTCCCTCTATTATTTTTTTTTTTCCTTCTGAAAGGTAAAGACAAAGGAGACATCTTACAACTCAATTTTTTTCCTTTCAGAAATCCCAAGAAACTCACCACTTTATGTTTAAGTTTTGAGCTATGTAGAGCAGACCACTAAATACCTTCTATATTCTGAGCAACCTGATCTCACTGGCCCTGATCTGAGCAGGGTGTTGCTCTACAAGGTTTCTGGTGGTCCCTTCCAACCCAAGTTATTCTGTGATTTTATTCCAAAGGGAACAAAACTGGTTTGTACTGCTCAGAAACGCAAGGCAATCTTTTTGTGTGTTAACCACCACTCTCCCTGTATACATCTCCAACTCTTGGAGTCTTTCAATAGTTCCAATCTATGAGTCCTTTATGTCTGACAAGTCTTTAAAAGGTATTTTTAATCCTGAATTAGAAGTATCTTTTCACATGCCACGAACTGAAAGGATTTAACACATGGAACTAGCCCAGCAAGACAACTAAGAGTCTGTATTAGACAAGGCTTCCATTAGGAAGGGCTTGGGGGAAAAAAATTGTTATATAGTATAGAAGAGCCACCAACTCGGAGCAACACATTTTCTTCCTGTGATTCTGAAGCCAGGACAGTGTTTCTAAAACCAGCCAGAGCTGTCATGTCACAGGCAGCTGCCAGAGCCAGCTGTGGCCAGAGCAGCAGGATCCCTCATACACTCCTCACCTCTCCCCACCAGCACTGTCCTCCCAGTCACACCTCCTCCTCTGCCAAGGCACAAGGTCACACACGAGCCCAGAGCTCTGGGGGAGCATCACAGAGCCAGCTCCCAGCCCTGAGCTCCTGCTGCCCATGTCAGCTCCACGAGTCAAAGCTTTGAGCTGGCTGGCAGGTTTACTGAGCAGTAAAAAGCTGACTTTTCAAAGAGAATCTCAGAAGACAAACTTTCTCAGGATTTTTTTTCCTCCCAAAACCTGAAGCATAAACCTGTTTCTTGATTAATACTAAGCCCAAGAAAATCTTGTGCAATGCAGAAGGATCTTTTGTCTGTTTCTCTCTGTACCTGCTCTCATTATAAAGGAATAGAGGAGCTAAGTGCAAGAATTCCACTCCTAAAACATCATAAATATAGGATACTAAAATAAAAAATAAACAGACTTTTTCCTTCATTAAGGCAAAGGAATGCCACATGGGGTTGGAAAGCTCTCCTCAAGTCCAACAGAGCCTTATTTCTATTGTTTTTCAAAGTCTAACACTCCTGTTACCTCTGCTTTCCTCTCCCCTCCCCTTTCTCCAAGAACTCCAGATACCTTCTGTGCTAATCCCAACCAGCACACTGCCCACCACAGTCCATCACTGCCACTGCTGCAAGGGAACACTGAGGCAAGGAAAGGATAATCCTCTCAGAAAACCACTTACATGGATCTACCGAGCAAGGGGATGGACATTTTTCTCCTTTTGTTTTTCAAGAATCAGAGGTACTGCTTCATCCTAATAAAATTATTTCAGATAAATAAACAGTCACCAGTTTTAAAGCAGAGCCTTAGCCTCAGAGTCCAGAGAGAGTGTCAGGCATGGAGGGCTTTTCTTCAACACACCCATAGTTCACTTCAAAGCTCATTGTACTAAGTGGGAATAGTTGAGATGCTAAGTCAAATGTCTGCATCCTGGGAATAGCTGTACATGAAGCACAGCTGGCAGGCAGGGCTGCTGCAAGGATGCAGATCTGCACATGGAGTCATGAGGATGAGAATAACATGTAGGTTACTACATGTTTAATAACATGTAGTAACCAAGACATGGAAGAGAAATCAGTTGAATTAGGCCCCAGCAGCACAGAGAAGTTTAGTTTGCTTCTCTGGAAGCTGGACAGACACCACCACCCAAAGCAAAGCCTGGATCCACACCTAATTAGAAAACCATGAAGTCTACAGAATGGCATTGGACACACACACAAAAAAAGAACACGTTTAGTGGAATGAGCACTGTTACATTTACAATCCACTCTCTTCCTTTCACCCTTTTTTCCTTGTTAATGATCCAGATGGTTGCAGATGCAACAAAAGCTGTCAGCCACCTCACCGTGTCCTAAAGCAAGCCTTGTCTATTATCCCAACTGGGTAGATGAAGGTCACTGACACTGCTAACACCTTTGACATTTCATAATCAATTGCCAGCATTTCCAGAGGAGAAAATACCACTGGCTCGGAGCACACTTGGTAAGAAAAACTCTTTTAATTAATTTTCAACTTGCTCTCTCTGATAGCCAAAACATCAAACACGAGGCAACGTAGCAAGCCAAATATTAGTGAGATTGGTTTCTGGCAGCCAGTGCCATATTCTATTTGTATATAAACAATTGTAGTTTATCTGCCTCTTTAAAATAACTCCAACATGAATCATCGTAAGGACAGGAGTGGAGAAAACAGCCAAATACTTCGCAGCTAAAGAAAAACATCATTTAATTCTCAAAGCAACTGTGACTATCAGGCTGTTAGAGTGTGGCTAACAACACCAAACACCCGTTTGAGAAATCTAGTGTTTTATGGAAGAGGCTCTTGGAAGAGAGGCTGACCTTTACCTATCCCTGTGCTGCTGCTACAGGATGATGAAGCTCTTCCTGTACACTGCAAATTCATCCTGCTCTCAGCTCCAGGACAGGAACAGGCACTGCTGCCTTTGCAACTACTCTGGAGTCGATTTGTAGCCAGCTGATAGATTCCAGGGATCTAAGTGAGGATGGAAGGCTAAGAAAGAGATTTTCAAACAATACTTTGTAAACAGTCCACAAAGTCCCATCTGATTTGTAAACTGCCAATGCACTGGATGAGTTTGGCAGCTGGGAAGCCCTGGATTTCTCTGCACTGCCCTTACCTGATGGTTCAAACCAGTAATTTTGAATTAATACAGGGCCTCAGAGAACACGGCGGGCTCTAACTTAAAACCTCCAAAGACCTCTATTTTGGTTAAAATTCTTGCTGCTGCTGCTCTCTCATCCTCAAGCTCCTAATTCAAACCATCAGTCAGCTCTTGCTTTTCACAGGAGCTGGCTGCTGTACTGGGTAATGTTTGCATCAAATACAATCGCCAAAGGCCGTCCAATTTCTGCTAATAATTGTCATTAGGGGAAGAATTAAAAAAAAAAAAATAAAATGATGTGGTTTGGTTTGGTTTTGTTTTTTGACAGAAAAGCACTATTTTCTGATGTTTAGCATAGACAGGATAATGGTCACGGGCAGCATCTTTGCTCAGCACGCAGAGCTGGTAGGTGGTAAATGAGTGCTGCAGAGGGGACAGATTTTTTTCCAGGGGGGGGAGAGGGGGCAGTGGCTGCTGAAGGAGGCACCCTGACGGCAGGAGATTTATGCAGCCACTCTTGTGGCAGTCTGGGAGGAGGGCATCATTATGCAGGGCCAGCTGCAGGGGTGTGCGCTGCTGTCGGGAAAAATTAGAAGCCTAACAATGAACTCTGAAGAAGGGAGAAATGACAGAGTGAATGAAAACACCATGATAAACCCATTTAGGCTCTCTTCTCCCCGGGATGAAAGATGAAGTCTAATCTCTTTAGCATATATCCTGACCAAGACCCAAACAAACACGCCTAGATACGCTCAGGCACAGGACCCTGGAGTGCAGTGACAACCTGCACCAAAAGGACCTGTAACTGCAAAGGGCAGGGGGGCTTTTTTCTGCTTGTTTAGCTAAGTCCCAGGGAAAGATCAGAGCACACTAAATGCTTTTGATCAGAAGAAATCTTTTTTTTTCTAAGGTATTTACAGAAAGAAAGCATTTGGCAGCAGATTTCTGTAAATACCTTAGAAAAAAAAAAAAAGATTTTCTATTTGAACACCTTGGGGGGAAAAGGGAGAGGAAAGAGAGGATGGGAGTACAAGAGAGTGAAAAGCAACCAAACTAAGTATTTCTCTCTGCTATTTCACTCTTATTTGACCAAAGAACTCTCCAAAGGCATTTCTTTACCTAGGAGAGTTTCTGGCTGAGTTGGGCAGCTCTGCATAACTTCTTATCCTGTTTAAGATAGAGAGGGTTTTTTTTCTCCTTCATTAATTCACTCACAAAAATGAAATATTCCAAATATGTCTTCATTGCGCTTGGTAATAAAACCAGAGGATCTTGGATCACACTGGTATTGGCGAGCAAAGGAACAGGGAAAGAACAGGCAAGGAAATAAATGGTCTTTAATATGCTCCCAAAGGCCCCTGGTTACTGTTCCAACCCTAAACCTAGGAGGGGAAGCATTTGGTAATTTTTCCTTCTGCCTGTCCTGGCCACTGTTTGTCCTTCAGCAAAAGCTCTTCCAGATACATTTTTATGAGGAAGAATCAGGAAAAAAAAAACATTCCCACAAAACAATTCTACTGCAAAACTCTTCCTTTCCACTATAAATGCACATCCAGAAACATGGGTATTTATTTACTTTTCTGTAAAAATACTTAAGCCACATTCCTCTTCTTAAAAAGACACAAACACTCAAAAATATTTTTTAAACCCACCCCAAACCCCAAAACTATTAGTCTGAGGACTTGAGACATGGATTTGTTAATACTGTGAAGGTGTAAATGGGGTACTGAAGTGAAAAATGTGTATTTCTGATTAATTAAAGCAATTGGAAGTTGCCTACACGCATAGTAGCTCTTAATTCTGAAGGTCACTGTTCAAACTTATGTGGAAAAAAAACCACAGAAAGAAACCACAAGTTTTTAGAGAGAACTACAGAAATAAAACTGGAAAATTCCTAAACTACAGAATTGTCTTGTTGTCAAAGTGCAAACAATACTTTTTACAGCTACATAGGTAGGTTTTTTCCCCCCTCTCCCTCCAAGGAAAGTAAGGACAGGCAAATGTACAATATTCATATCAATTCAGGAAATACTTTCATAGTAAGATATCAAATATATTATGAATGCAGGGAAAAGCAACACAGTTATTTATCTGACTTGAAAACAGCACAGTGTCAAGTTAATTTAAAATTCCATTTCAGTTTAAAGCATTATAAGGAAGAAAGAACCCTATGTATCTATCATAGGTTGTAAATTGAAAAGCTAGCAAGGTTTTTTTGACTGCCAACTAGTTGTGTATCAGCTATAAAAGCAGATTGCTGGGGCTTCTTTTAGGAGATAGGGCTGCAAGGTTCTCATAAACCACGTTGGAGGAAGTTTGTCATTTACTATTCCCAAAGGTGGTTTGTTTAAACTTTTTTCATAGTCTTTTATTTAATGGAAAACTGGTGTTACAATATCCCAGAGGTGACTTGTGCAAGGTACAGCACGTGTTGCTAAAGCACAGAGGGTTCTACCCCATGGAAGTCAGTGAGAAATCTATGCAGCACTCACACAAACACCTCTGCTACAAAAGCAGTTTGTCTGCAAAAAAACCAGCTTTTAGGGTGAGACAAATTTAAAGAGAAAAAAAAAAAAGATGAAAAACTAAGCTTTTTTTTAACCTTTCTAGAAAACATCTACACAAAACTGCTTCATTAAAACACCACATAAAACTTGAACACAATGGTTTGAGGGAAGAGGCAGGATGCTCTTCCCAATTTTCTGGGTGGAGAGATAAATAAATCTGATAGAATGGCATTTAATATGCCCCAAGACTCCCAGCTGAATGAAAGCCTATTCAGATTTAGTACATATTATAAAAAAAGAGTGACCCAAGGACAGCAGCCAGGCTTCCAGCTGCCCCTTTCCAGCTCCAGGAGGTTCCCACAAGGTGCACCAGCCAGTCTGATCAGAAAGGCAAATTCTGTTCCTCAGCCACTAATGACCCAGCTGGCCAGCAGACAGAAAAAAAAGACTGAAAGGGCACTAAAAACCTGCACTGACAGAAGAAAATGAATGTATATCCCTGACCTCTGCTCCTCCAAAAGGAAGGCAGAGAAAAACTGACATTTACAACAGCTGGGACTATTTTTATTTAGGCACAAGGGCCTTGAACCTCCTTGTCCAAACACTTTGTTGAACCTTCAAACCTTGCTGAGGGAGCAGATGAACACCTCAGAAAGCTTCGTTTTTGGCAAACTGGAAATTTCAGGTGTGTGCAAATTGGTACTGGGGGAAAGGGTGATATTCGAGGACATGAAATTTCTCTCTCCTGACACATCCACAGCTGGGAAGCAATGTGAACAGCTTCAGCATGCTGATCCAGTTCACTTCTGGTTTGAAATGGAGAAATGTGGAAAATGCTTATTAGAGGTGACAGGAAAGTGTTTCCTTCTCTCAGTAATGGCTTTTATCCTGACTCTGAAAACTACACAATTGTGTGCAAGTTTCTATTAAATCCTCATTATGTAGAATTACATTGATGTTTTTCGTAAAACAGTGACTTCTGAAAGTGTTGGAGGATTAAAGAAATCTAAGGAGGGAGGCATTTCATCAGTCTGAGATGGAAAAGAGCCTTTTCCCCCTCACTTTTATGTATATATAAAAAGGATTCTCTGGACTTAACAGCTCTGAGGTGAAATTTAAACAACTTTTGCTGGCACTTCCCATGGAAACTACCACTGCTGCCCCAATATTTATACATGTGGTGCTAGGAAAATACACCATTTGCTTTGATGTGCTGCTCCTTCCTTGCTTCCCACACCAGCAGAAAACACAAAGGACGTGCAGCACTGATAAGAAATCCCACTGACAGCATCAGCATGCAGTGGCATACTCAAAAAAAGTTTAAAATCTGAATTACTCAGTGTCTTTGCAGAGTGGCTTGTTGCTTCCATTTCTGCTGAAACTAGAAAACACTGTTGAAAAAAAAAAAGCCAAAATAACCCATATTTCAAAACAGGCTGCATTTGTTACTGGGAAAACTGGGCCACAGCACAGGGATGCTGCACACGAGGACACAATACTTGCTTTCTTTCCAAGCTAGCCCTTCATGCAGCATGTGACTCCCTATTCTACTGCTACTTTTTATTACAACTTTTTGGTTGCCAGATGTTGCCCAACACGAATAAGAAGAGCTCAAAGCTGTAAATGCCAGCTGCTCCTAGATATAATATGCCATGGGACTAAAGCAGCCTGAGACTGGGATGTCCTCATGTGATGGACTTGCTGTTTCCATGCAGGACTTGAGGCTTCAGTTTCTTGTTTGGTTGGGAATTCAGGCTTTACTGGACTCTGCAATGCTGTTTGATACTATCTGATCACAAGTTGAGCCCAAACATCTTGCAAAGGTGAGCAGAGATGATCAGACACAGCCAGAAAACACGATGTTTTCATCTTGATTTGTGATACCAAGAGGGCTGCAGAACATCATGAAATGCTGCATCAAACACCAACCCACAGCACACATAAAAGAAAACAGTGGTGCAGCAGCAGAACATGGGCAGACTAAGACTTTGCATTTCATTTTCCATCCTTTCATCTTTAAAAACTAAACAGATTGTTGTAAAATATTTTCAAATGTTTCCAACGTTCCCCTTACGTTTGTTTTGCACACAAGTGATAAAGGAGCTTCAAATGTTCCAATATTATGCTAAAAAAAAGTTGTAAAAGTTGTCTCCAAATTGGAAGTACTTCAGAAAAAGAAAAAAAAAGAGGAAAGATATATATCAAAAAAACCCAAATATATAATCAAGTTCTTTGAAGTCACTTCGTGCTCCACTAAGACATTTATCCTAATTGGTGAGTTTCTCTTTTTATCCTTTTGAGCAGAGTCATTTCTATGGCTGAGACTTAAGATACACTATTTTAATACTGATGGCATCGTTAATGAGATCAGATTTCAATAAGATTTTAGGCATTTAAGCTAAAGAAAAAGGCTTTGACTTAGGGATGTCTTTACACAAAAATGAAAGGCAGGTAGGTTGCTGTACATCACAGAGTGAGCCTGTTCAGATTATTATCATCACCATTTGTGATCTTATTTTATATAGCATTAAATGGTATAAATAAAACCTCAAAAAAATATCTCAAACCTCAATACTAACATGAAAAGTCTGCAGGTCCATTTTTTCAGCACACACACAAAACTCTCAGTAGACATTTGATTAACTTCACCAGATGTCATTTGGCCAGCAAAAAAAACCTCTTATCTACTTCTTAACTTATTGACTGCTATCAGAGAAACAACAATTCAGCACTCACATCAGCACTGATATTCTGATTTTAGGATTAACACTGTTTTAATCCATATCTTGCCTGGGAAAGACATAATGAAGAAAAATGGCTTGTGATTGCACATGTTTAGGTTCCAATAGCTAGGGAAATAAAAGAGCAGAGTTTTTATGGCAAAGGAGTGAATGTAGAGCTACTGGAGGTTGCAGATAAGACTGTGATGCGTCCCAGATGTTAGACTATAGGCAGCTAAGTAAATGCCATCTTTTAGTACTACAGCAATTTCAGCCTTGTTTTGTTTTTCCTACAAAAATACAGGCAGTTAGCATTCAATTTTGAGCCATACCAGAAACACTCCATTGTTGCAAGTGCCTTGATCATTTACAGCAGCTCTCTTTTAAGCAGAGAGCATAAAAAACTTCAGCAGCTGAAAACGTTGGATTCCTGCATCGTTCTGTGCACTTCCCCCAGGCCACAGCCAGGCCACCCTCTCCGGGAGGAATCCCCGATGCCCGCTGAGAGAATGACTTTGTGTGGACATGTGGGGGTTAGTGCAGGCAGCCTGAGGTGCCCTGCACCACTGCCCTCTCCGGGGCAACCACAGAGGGCTCAGGATAAAGTAAGGGCTGTTCAGAAGGACAACCCTGTGAAGAAAGGCCTGGCTGAAACAAGGAGTGAATGCATCTGCATCACTCCCAGGGAGTCATGTGCATTCTGCTTCAAAACCCTGGGTTTCCCTGCCTGCTCAGCTGTGAATTCAGGCTGTGGCTGGGAGCTGGCATCTGCTGCAGTCTCAAGTCCTCTTCCCACAGCTTAAATGAAGGTAGAAAGTATCTGTGGTTCCTCTCTAGGAAAAACCAGCTTTTCAGAACCTCTAGAAGCTATTTTATCACTTCACCTATTCGGCCTGGAGCACAATCCCTGGAGAACTGAGGGAGAGATGCACAGAGATTAGGGGTTGATGCACACGTACAATCTGCCAACACTACAGTCACTGCCAATGCCATGTACCCCCAAAGCAGCTGTGTTCATATTGACTTCACCTGACTGAAGGAACCCCTATTCTATACCTACAACCCAAAACTGAACCATAAATATAGGTGAATTTCTGCAGATTCCCAGCAGTCTTCCAAGTGTTTTCCATAGATTTAGCTGATTGAGAGATTAGTTAACTCACTACCTTCACCTTAACTTTCTTAACATGGCAAGGATAAAAGATTTTGCTTCCACCAGAAAACCTTGTGTCACCCAGGGCTTGTGTTGGTGCTAGGTACTGTTAAACTCTCACCATTGCAGCCCATCAGCTGGAGAGAAGGTGCCTTCTTATTGCCAGGTATTCATCAGTTCACAAATGGTGTGTGCCCACAAAAGAGACAGAAACTGTTGCTCAAGGTGCAGGATTAGTGTCAGGACACAAACGTATTATGCCTGCACATTATTACTCCAGTTCAAACATCCCCTCACCTAATCTAGCTCTGAAATATATTAGCTTCAGTTAGAGAGTAAATACGATTGTAATGAATACTAATAAACAGCTCTCAAATAAATAAGAATGAGGTGTTTTTGTCTTTGCCAGGGAACTGTTACAGGGGATTTACCGTGCAGACAGAGTGGCCATTCCCCGATACAGAATCCATCACTGTCACTTAACATATGACCCTGGTGTAATGCTGTGTTAGGAGACAGAAGTCAAATAATCTCTTTTGCTTTGATGAAAGCATGAGGAAGTTGACTCAGATAAAAGCAGGGAGTAATCTGTTTAAACAGCTTAGGTCCAAAGTTGAAAATTAAACAAAATCAATAACAAATAGAGGCTTGCTGCTGGAGAATCTGCCTTGAACATGACGTAAAAAAAAGAATTAAATGCTGCTGCACAGATATTTCGTGCCAGAATATCCTATAGGTGAAATTCATGCAGACCTTCAGCTGTTTTAATTTACATGTGTTTATTCATTTATAAATCTATACAATGCCTGCTGTTTGCTAGTAATTATGTTGTTAGAGAAGCTTTTGGCTAATTTAGAGGTAATGAAGAACATCAGAGTAAATTTATATTTATTAGAAGAAAAAGGAAACAAAACACACTGGTGAAATCCTTGTTCTGTTCTACTATTTAGGCTCCAGTCTTTGGTGACACAGATCTAGCACATAGCTATTCAGGTCAGGTTTTTACCTGGACTAGTGGTTTGTACAGAGGGGGCACAAAAATGCCTGCATCTTGCTGTCACAAAATGATTTTTAAAGAACTGGCTGCTCACACCTTTGGGAAGACATGTTCAACAAATCCTCTTTCTAAGGGAAAAAAATCAGAAATATGCAACTTCTGTTTGCAAGGTAGGAGACATGACACCTTTCCAATCCATACGTGGAAGATACAGAAAAAATACCTATACAGAAGGCAACAGAAACGTGGAAAAAAAATAGATTAACATTGAATTTGGATTTGGATCACTACAACACATCCTTTCCATAGTCAAAGGCATGAAAGAGCTGTAAAGAGAGTAAACATGTGGTCTTTAGCTGATAAATGTCTACAGGAAAAGAAGCAACAACCTAAAATAAACATTGCAGGCTTCTAAGATATTAACCGTGCATGGATATTTTTTACATGGACAAACTGCAAAAACCTCCCCATTAACCTGTCTGAGCTCTTCTGAAGCAAAAACAAGGCAAAAAAAACCCCAAACCACAAAGCACCTTTCCATTTCCAGAAATATTTTTCCATAATAGTCAGAGAAGAGACCAGCACCAGTTCATGCTGCCTTAGTGAGGACAGACAAATGCTGAGAAGCACCACATTCAAATTTCATCTGCTTGTGAACACAGAGTTTAAGTTCTTAAAAACTGCAAAATTCTTGTCATCTTAATGCAAGAATTAGGTAGCACAAGTCACCAACTTTGTGACTTCTTTCTAAAATCCAAGTGAAAAGAGCTTTGCAGATATTCACTGCTCTCCTCAGCAGTTGGAAATGATGCTCCTCAAGGAACTGAACTTGTGGAAAGGCCACATTTTTCCAGAAAGAAGAGGGCAGATAACAACATACTAGGGTGGCCAAAATAGCTTTGAATTCTGATTTGTCAAGTAGAATACTGCAAATGGTATTTATATCCTTCTGCGGCAAAAAAAAAAAAAACAACAAAACCAACCCAAAATGGCAGTTCTGGACCAGTGTTTGGCCTTCCTAAAGATTCAGATGTTGAACTGCAGCCTGGTGAGCAGAGTGACTTAGGATCTTGTGATTCCATCTGCCACAGAGCTCAAAGCACTTGAACAAAACCCATGACACGCACCTGGCCGAGGGTTAAAGCAACTTGGAACAAGGAAAGAGCCTTCGTGGTTCTTGGGATGGCTTCAGGCCCATAAAGAAACAATTGCATCATGCCCTAATTACTCCAGCTGACTGCTGCCTGAACTGGGGTTGCTCTGCAAGCAATTCAGAACATTTTGTAATATGGAAAATTAAGGTGTTGCATTATTTTTCCCAGACTAGACAGCAATTTATTTTTTTTTTCTGCAGAGATGGTTTAAAGTAGAACCGTTATAAAGACAGAGGAACAAAAGGCCTGGCAAAAATATACAGAGCAGAGAGGTTGTGCAGAGAACAGTTTTTAGACTGTCATACATGGCTCTCAAAAATGGGAGCACTATATTTCTAACGCACTGTTTCCCCCTGGAAATTCATCTAAGTTTCATTTTGGCTTAAAAAAAAAGATTTGTTATTTTCCCTCTGTAAGTAACAACACAGTTATTCTTGCCTTCTTGTTAAAATGAGCAATCTCTGTAGAAGACAATCTATAAAGTTTCCCAACTTGCCTGGGAAGAAGAGTATTTTATTGTTCTGTTTGGTTTCTCATAATATGCATCATAGTGATGTGTAAGGAGATTTGATCAAGCAGTTTACTATTGGGAGAAAACCCACGTATTTTATAGGGAAAACATAAATACAAGGACACAAACACACAATATAGGATTATTTAAAAAGCTGAAGTCTCCTCTATTCATGTGTATCTCTTTATATGTATTTTTCTTGTGTGCACATGTGCCTTAGAGATGTTCTCTAACAAGCATGTTTATTCATGGACTGCACTGTAATCCTGCAGCATGGAGATAAACAAATCAACAGCCCACTCCCTCATGCAAAGGCACCTCCAGACCTACATTTAGCTCCTTCTCATCAGAGTCCATCAGCAGTTAAAATACCTTTCATCACCATAATTCAACAGCAGCCTTCTTTTTACACAACAGGATGAAAATAAAGTGGTCAGCAGCACTTTGCCTCATCTCAGCCTCCACCTTGGTCAAATCTTTTGGTTTCTCTGCCATGGCTGTGGGGTGGTCAGCAAATAGATTTGCTTCCCCTGGGAGGTACAGAGCACAGCTGCTCTTTGGTGGCATGCAAGAGGAAATTTGGGTTTTCTGCTTTTTTTCCAACCTCAGGTCAGACCCAAGGGTCACCCTATGTACACAGGACTTTAAGTGGAGGTCAACAGCTTGTCTGTTGCACGTAATTAAATTTGTTTTACAAGCTTGTCTAGGCAGTACGTAATTAAATATCACTTCTCAGACTGAGATTGTCACTGTCCCAGAGTTGCCTGACAATAGGGGTTTTCTCAGTCCCGTTTGTTCCCAAGCAAAATGTGCATTTCAAAAGAGTTGCCACTGATAAACCTACAAGAGCTACAAAGCAACAAGAAGAGTTCAACTACCAAAAGCTTTAACAATAATAATTAACTTAAGATGCTCCTAACACAAATTCCAAAATATTTATCCAGAATTTAATCAGCAATGGCAGTGTTAAAACACAAACACAGCATTCTGCCTTGGGTTTTATGATAAATCCAGAAACAGGTCTGAACCAAGGTTTTCAATTCAAATGTACTTTTTTTTTTCCAAGTCAGAAATTACAATAAGAATGTCTGTAATATGTTTGTGTGGGACAAACCTATTCCAAGATCTGGAATGCAGCATACAAACTAGCAAAGTGTGTGCCCAACTCTAACAGCACTTCACCAGCAGCCCCCTGGCAACCACATCCAGTTAAAGGACATAGCCATGTTTTCAAAGCTTTAAAGTGCAATCTGTTTTTCTCTGCAGCACACTATGTTTTCCATAATTAGCAGACACTCCACATTAAGTTTTGGTGAAAAAGCACAAATGCCAAAGCTTGTTTTTGTGCAGTCTGCTGTAGGACAGAGGTATGGATACAGGGCAGGGCTGTGAGGACTCTCTACAACTACCTCAAACCTGTTTCAAGCTGTGGTAACTGCTTCCAAACTCCCTAAGCCAAAGAGAGATGCAGAAAGAAAAGAAAAAAAACCCAAAAACCAACAAAACATCTGGTGCTCTGTGCAGTTATCCACCTGTTAAATGGGTAGGGATATAAACAGGCATCACCTCCCAGAGTCATCCCTCCAAGGTGTAATGTAATTTACTTTGAGTGCCAGATACTCTTGCATGACAATTTCCAACTTCATCCAACAATGGCTTCATTATTTGTTCTGGTTTCTGTTTAAATCAAAAATTGATCAAATTTTAACAGAAAAACAGATGCTCAAATGCAGAACAGGCACATGGAGTGCACAATCTAGATGTTTCATTTGGGGAAAAATTTATTTCATTTATGTCAATCCTTTTAAGTACCATTGAGTATATTCTTCACAACTGCAGTATTCTCACAAAGTCTCTTAAATACTTTATATTTCTCCTGTGACACAAGAGGATGATATATTCAATTTAATGTAATTTAATGTGATATATAATTAATGTGCAATTAATAATTTAATTTAATTTAACTCACACCTGATACGAAGGAGGGAGATGTTATGCTTTTCTCCTTGTTATTTCCCCTCTGGTTTTGGATATTTCTAGTGTTCTGCCTTGCTCTTAGCCTCAGCATTTGCAAATCCTGCCCTGGAGATAATATTCATAGACGGGATGCTCTAGACTGCACACTGGGGGGGGGGGGGGGGGGAGGGGGCAAAGTATCTTAAACAACCTGTGAAAAGCCCACCACAAACTCCTAGGACAGCAGCCTAGCACCTAGCCACCTATTTAACAGGGCAGATTACCCAACACTGCTCAACCTCCTCCCGTTTCCACCCCACAGCCCAGCAGTTGCGAGACTGAGAACCCTGGAATGAAGTTCACGTAATCCCTCAGCGAGAAGTGCCAAAGCTGCATGGACACTGTTAAGCTGCAACAAGTGATTCCGACAGTCTGTGTCTACCATGTAATTACTGTCTGGCTAAATCCCGAAGGAGAGGTGTGTGGAGACTTACAGCAAGTATGAATGCAGTTGAAAAAATGATTTGAATGCATTCGGCGTTATGAGCCCCTAAAAACCCTACTTACATTTCAAATATGTGCAGTTAAGCCAACCAGCTTATAACACAGCACACCCAGTCATTATGGACTGCTGACTACAAAAAAAAAGAAAAAGGGATCTGTTAAATTATTTTTATGATGACAGGTACAAGAATTTATTTCACCAGGCAGGCTACCAGTTGTGCAGGCTGTGGTTTGAGTAAGAAACAGCAACCAGCTGATCCCCTGATGCAGCAACATCCTCCTGCAATTAAACACTCACACACTTTGGGTTGCAGGGATTGTGTGAGATACCTTTGAAGCTGCAGCCCTGAAGATGGTTGGAGCTTATCCTCGGCCTGTGTGATTTATTGATGATAATCCATTATTTGCTGTGATAAATATAAACACCACCAGCAAGTTCTACTTGCTGATGCCATACCACACGTGTGGCTTCTGCTGTTTCCATATTTACAGCCTACTTTTCTTCGGAGGCTGTCTGGAACAGTCTGAGTTCTCAGGTAAAACATCTGGAAATCTGAGACTCTCCTCACCCATCTGCCCCTCTCCTGGATTTATACTGACAGTTATGAGATTCCTAGCAGCTCTCTGGGAGAGCACAGCCATGGCACCTCTCCCTCCTTCCCCTCGCTGGAGAGAAAAATGTATGGAATGTATTTAAATAACGTGGTTGAACTTTTTATGAGCCAAACCCCCTTCATCATCTTGAATCACTTATTTGTAATGAGTTACTTGTTCAACACTGGCCAAAATAAAGTTTATCCACTTACACAGAGCTAATCGAGTTAGAGCTCTTAGAATTCTCTCTCAATGCTGTTAATCTCTTATTGTTAATTCAGCCCTTTAAGAGAAAGGAAGCTGATTTTAATTCATTTAACAGAACCCCAAAGACTAGATTGTTCTGTTATGAACAAATGCTTCAAAGATTTTCTGCCAGTGCTGTTTCCTCTCCAGCTGGGAATAAAGTTTTACCCCCCTCTTAATACAAGTCAATCATTCTCTGCCTCAAATTCATCTTTGAAGTTTCCAGTGATCTCAGTGTTCCTTTTATGAAACACAGTATCTTTTTAGCATATAAGAATTCATTTTTATTCAAGATATTTTAAATTTTATTTGTTGATTCAGTTTAGAAAACTGGGATTGTAGGTTTCATGTGATGTGTACTGAAAGCACTGGGAACAACTGATGATACCTATACATAAATAATGATGCTCAGTGGATGTTGTCCTAGTACTTTCAAGAAGATATCCACGTTCTTCTATCCATAAAGCAAAGAGCTGCAGGCACAACAGTACTCTTGTCTCTGGAATTCAGTTCTAACATGAGAAATGGGATGTCTGCCAGTGTTTTGGAAGGTCTATACTACACCAAAGGACAACCAGTTTGCTGCCCGGTGTAATGGGACACAGTGCTCCTCACTGTGTCAAACCTCCTCACCTCCTACATACTCTCTCCAAACTCTGCTCTGGGAAGAACAACTTTGCCATATTTCACTCCAATATTAGTTTTCAAGCATAAATAATATATGGAGATGAGCTAAGATGTCTCATTGATTAAAATTCTACACTGTGAGCTTGTCACATTTCAATGTGCAAATTGCTTCTGTCTGGCCTGCGTTCAGAAGTCAGTCATCTGAATATATATATATACACACACACACACACACACACACACACACTTGCTTGGCTTCAAGTTTGGTGTCACAGCTGAGCCAGGGAGCAGAATCAGAAGAGATTTTTCTCTACAGTGAATTTGCAAGGAATGATGTGTCTGGTCAACTGATTGTCTAATGAGACAACAGTATTACATGATGTGGCTGCCTTCACACAGCTCTCAACAAATCAGCCAAGTCTTGGGTGAAAATCTAACCATGGTTTCTACCACTGCTTGCAGCACTTTAACTATAGCTCTAGTCTTCAAAGCCCAAGAAATCAAGCAAAATGGAAAGGCAGGGATACCAAATCTGCACAGCAGTAGCTTTTTCCATGTTTACAAGCAATTCTTAAAACACCAGAAACATTTAGGTAGTTTCCTTAGAAAGCAAACAGAAAAATCAGCCCTAGTAAGAGGAAGGATTAACTATCTGACCTCATGTATTTATAGTTAGTACTACAGAGAGACTACACAAAACACAAAGGTGGTCACGGAATCATGACTTGTGTTACTGTGTCACATGCCCAAAATGTTTGTTTATAGGACTCTGAAGTCAAGCCTTCAAAGACTGAAATACTCTGGAAAGCAGAGGTCTGACTTGCATAGCTAACGTTAATGAAAAGGGATGTCAGAGAATCCAGGCATTTTCTTGTCGTAGGAACTTGTTTCTTAAAACCACCTCAGAAGAAACAAATTCTTTCAAAGTGACTTCTGCTATTTGAGACAAAAGCTTTCCTTGTGGGAGTTTTGCTTTTAGGTTGCAGCTCAGATAACAAGATTATTTTCTAGGTTCAGAAGGCGTCCAACAAATTCAGTGTTTAGCATAACCCCAGTGCTATAGTGCAGCCAAAATCTCAAATACAGCCCAGCTTTGACCAGAAGCATATTCAAATATGTGGCTATGTGAAGAAGAAACTTCTCTGGGGAAGGCACACTAATTCAAACATGATCATGGAAGCAACAGTGTTAACATCCAGCAGCAAGAGAAATGGCAGGAAAAAATGTGTATAAGTCACTGCCAGGCCATCTGCCAGAAAAATGAAGAATAATGCAGAAACATTCACCCCTCTCCAGAGTAATGTTCAGTCTTTCCTAGTTCTGGGACCAAATCTTTTCTTCCTTAGCCTATTATAAGCTAGGAGCAACTGGTATTTTTAACTGGTGAACACAAGGCAAAGATTGGTAAGATCTCCATGCTTACCTCCTAGCAAAAAAAACAACCCGAGACAATCCCCCAGGAATGGCAGAGAACAATATCATGCAATTCTTCTAAGAATGAAGGTTATTAAAAGAAAATTATTCCTGAAGTATTTTCTGTATCTCAATCTCAAAAAAATGCATACTTCTACTTTCTTCTTTTTGCCTCATGCTGCCAACAAACAGCTTTACAGAAAATTTGAGCACCTGCAGAGATCACATTCTTAAATGAGAATTTTAAACAAAACTTACTTGATTTGTTGTAAAACCTGTAATTTATTATTACATGCTTATATAATGGGGGGAGAAGACACTCAAAATGGAATTAATATATTGCATTAGATCTGTTTAGAAAAAAAAAAAGATATATAATACCTGTAGCCCAAATACATATGCACACAGAAAACCTATCAAGAAACAGAGGAGAAGGGCAGATAACTGCCTGCTGGCAATTCCAGGTTACAAATGGCACATTCTGGCATCAGCATCACACCAATATTCACAACAGCCTCACGTTTGTCCATTTAGCTGGGTGCAGTGGGTGACAGTGCAGAAAGCAAGAGCCAGTTCAGAGAGGCAAATTGCATGGAAATAAAGTCATTTCCATTTGCTCAGTATTTTCCAGTGAAGGCCGCACACTCTGACATATGGAGCTATGAGGAAGGTGGGACAGATCTGTAGCAGTGCACGAGTTGCCACGTTTGACCCAGGTTATTAAGATAATGATATAGGAGTTATACTGACATTTGCAATGAATTAATAACCTGGATTTTCCACACTAGCAGAAAATAGTAAGAAACTACCAGAAAAATCAAAACAATACAATGGGAAGTAACCTCACAGCAAACTGACAAACCACAAAGCTGTAAAGGGGGTTTGGTAGGCAATTGCCATCTCCATAACTCTGGCTGCAATACTAGCCATCACAAACACAAATCAAGGATATATAAGGATATATAATCAAGGATATATAAAAAGAAAGTAATACCTTCAGCAATAGAAGTATTTTAAAGCCTGTTATGTGAAGAAAGGTTACCATCACCAGAAAGACCAATTCTGAACTCCTGGAAACAGGGAATACAACATACTATATTAAAAGGAAAGAAAAACAAAATCTCAGATGGGTTCTTTCAAAACAAAAGATACTACAAAGACTCTTTCAAGAGGTGAGCTAAAACATGCCCTTACCATTCCTGAAGTCAGGAGGGAAGCTCATGATGGTGTGGCCAGACACATGCACAAAACTCCCTGAGTTTGCCTCAAGAGGCAAATGCATCTGCTATAGGAAGTCATTTCCAGTAAGCAGCATGTTCTCTATGGATGCAAGCATATAATCTATAGAATTTTGGTGAAATTCTTGATAAGATACCAAAAAAAGGGTCTTTTCTCCTAACCCCGATACAATGTGGGCATATGAGCCCAAGCAGCTGGTGGCAGATGCCACCCCAAACTATAAATCCTGCCCTTCTGCAGCAGGTTGCCCTCTCTGGAAAAGGATGGCCAGCATATTTCAGTGTTAATTAACATACTAGTTGACTTTCATTCCCTTTAACCATCCCTGCTAAAGAAGCAGCCAACAGCTGGAGCAGGAACTTCTTAAACCAAACCAATGTGAAATTCCAGAGCATTTCTGTTGGTAGCCTCTGAAACTAGATGGTTTTCATCACCAGATGGCTGAGTTACTCTAAGTGGATGGGCAAGGTGGGATGCTTGGTGTTCCCTCGTTATCTCTTAATACAGCAGTGTCCACAGGAGACAAAGTGTTCGCTAGCTCCTGCCACAGTTAGTCAACAAATGCTTCCTGCAGCTTGCAAGGCTCTGTCTGGCTCTTTAATCTTTGCTACAAAAGAAGGATGATTAGCAAAACACCCTGTAAATATGCACAGCTCAAGCCTGCTTGTCACTGCCAGGAGAAGACTAGAATCCAGCCTAACTGTTAAGTGACACGAGGCTAATGCTGCTGCAGAATTCTGCATCTTTGCCATGAAAATACCTTCAAAGCTTTTCAGGCGCTCAGACTGAGTCTCTGTGCAATGTCAGAGCAACATGTAACCCTACTGGAGTCTGAAGCACTGTCTCCTTGATACACTTTTCAGCACATGAAGTTCTGCCCAAGAAACAAAATGTCACGTCCCCAAGTGATACACTTTCATTTTTTCTTCTTCTGCAGAGATAGAGCAGACTTCTATTTCCCCTGAAACAATTTTTCCACCTTATGTTGACTTTAATTAACAGACCAAATGAGGTAAAATAATTTTTTTTTAAAATCCATTTTACGGTGAGATGTGGCCATTTACAATTACAATAGTTACTTGTGGAAGCTGTTGCTGTGAGATACAGAATTACTGAGCTGAATAATAATATTTGCCATAGCCCTGGCTTTAATATTTTAGGGTGAGGGATCTCCTGTGCTGACAGTGGCTACGCTTCTCATGACTAGGAAATAGCAATAGCTTCTCTGACATCCATTCATTTTTACAGGTTATAACACAAATGGTTTTATGAGCACTGGGATGAATGAAATTTGTTTCGTAAACCAATTTGTCCTCTTGCGCTTGACTGGCTCTTTTAAGCAGAACTGCATGAAAGTAAAGAATATTCCCCAAAGAAATACCAGAGAATCCACATTGAAAAACGCATGAAGACCGAAAAAAGATTAGCATGGTCTTTCTACAGGATAAGCTTCACTGAGTTTGCATCTTGGTGGATACCCAAGAAGGAGCCCTTCGGGCACAGCTCTGAGCCAGCCAACCCAGCTGATCCAGGCACCAGGCAGGGTGACCTTTCGTCCATCTGGAGCCTTCTCCCTTCCTTAACCTGCCCTGGGCAGCCCCAGCTCCTCCCCGCAGCTGGCCTGCAGGAACAGACGGATTCGACTCGCTAATCTAGCAAAATCCTCATTTTCTTTGGTTTGATGAGTCTGTGGCCACACGAGGCAGCTGAGCTGGCTCGCTGTGCAGGCGGGCGAGCAGCAGAGGAGATCCAGGGAAGAACAGGACGGGATCACCTCTCTGGGCAGTAGGGCTCAGTAGAAGAAGCTGGCTGAGAAGATGCCAGAACTAACACGGAGATCATCGCGCCTTCCTGACCAAGAAAAAAAAGTCTAATAAAACGTGTGTGAGCTCCCAAGTCAAACCTATAATGCCATTTTAAACCCCAATAGCCAAATATCAAGAAAACCTCCGTGATTCAGCGAAGGTTGATCATTTTCCTTTCAATTCTCTCCCGTTTTCATCTTGGTGCAGCCAAGCAGGGGCTGGAGGGCAGACTGCTCCGTGCGACACAAAATGGCGCCTCCAGCTCTCCCTCCCTCTCAGCGCGGACAAATAAGGAGACAACCCTGGCAATAAAGGCTCTCCAGGCATCTTCCAGAAACATTTGCTGTCCAAACAGGCCAGTCTTGTGGCCAACAAACCCCTGGCAAAGGTGAAGCCAGTTTTCTAATGGATGCTGCTGAATAATCTGGGGACAAGGCTCTGCAGGAGCTTTGCTCTAGGAGTAGCTGGCGGGAAGGGGGTTCCTCTATGAAAGCCTGGCGAACAGCTGCAGGATCCAGTTCACTTAGAGCTTACAGTTTTGTTTCCAGCTTTAGCTGGATGGAAACCAAGTCATTTGTCAGCAAACTGTAAACCGCAGTCTTTCCAATTCTGCGAGCATGTGTTTCCACCGACAGCCACCGTGTCCCGTGTCTTCCTCCATGATGTGCTGCACGGGGCTTTTTCTCTTACACGGGGCCAAATAAGCAATAGATTTCCCCCTCTCTTCCCTCCTCTCCCCATGGCAGAAGCTAATGTGGGAGCACTGGCTCAACCACAGAACCATGGAAGCTTTGCTTCCAGTTGGCAGCTGCACCGTGTGATTTGGGGTCTGCAGAAATTCCTCTCCCGAGCTAGAAGGATCACATCGAACCACCCTGCTGAAGGACCACAAGACTAAACTTAGCCATCGACTCCTAAAACACTCAAAGAGCCTTTTTAAACACAAAAAAAAGGCCTAAGGAGTCATCCTGCATGTTACTCTAGAACATCATTTCTTTTTGTGAGTCTGAATTTGACTGAAGGTAATTTTTAAAATTATTTTCTTAAAGTTGTTATGGGTATAGAAGCCTCCTGCCACACAGACTTTTAATTTATATGCAGTTCCTCTAATTTTAAACAGGTATGAAGTTTTAAAAGTAATTTAAAAGAAAAGCAGATGTTGACACATTAAAACTTAATAGCTCTTTGCAAGACATTGCATTTCATAATCAAAACCTCCTTAGAATTTTCATTAAAAAATGAAATCGCTGATCCAACAAACCATGACAGCTGCAAATTGGGTCTGCAAATAAATACTTATGCATAAAAACCTACTTATTAATATTTTGATGAGGGTGAGGTATGTATTGAAATGAAGAAAAGGCACTTCACAATTTTCAAAAAAGCAACACCACACCAGAAAGAACTACTGACTTTCATGGAACAACTCTCCAGTGGCTTAGAAAGTTCTCTCAAAGGTGGTTATTAATGGCAAAGGTGACTTATCAAAATTAGAGAAGCTATTTCTTTCAGGCACTGAGGGATCACAGGAAAAAAAAATAAAATCCAGAAAAAGGCATCACCACACCCTGCAGGGAAAAACCAGGGAAAACAAAAAAGCAACCCTACAGTTTTTTATACTCTTGAACTTGAGACCTTGACTGCAGCAAACCCATTAATAGGATGCCTGGAGACAAGAAAGCAAGAACTATTTTCTCACCGTTGTCAGGACTGGCCTTTTAAAGCACTAATTATGAGAAGTCAAGCTTGGCTACCCAGTGGGCTCTCTCCTCTCAGGATCCCTCTGGCCCAGCACAGCCCCCTCTGCCAGACAGCTACGCTGAGTCCTGCCCTGGGAGACTGCTCAGCAAACGTGGTACCACAGGGAATCCACAGCAATTCATCTCCTTTCCTTCCTCCACAAGAAGCCCAGGGTCACTGTGCACTCCACCCTTCCCACCTGAATTAGCAGGTTCTGGATCAGAAGAAGCGGTTGGAGAAGCACCCTAACAACTCAGCAGCCACCACCCAGAGCCCACCTCCTCCGTGGCTCCCCCAGGAAAGAGCAGGGCCATGGGGGAGGAGGAATGTGGAGGGTGAAGAGATGAACTGGGTCTTCATGGTCATGCAAAAGCAAGAGCAGAGGCCACACACTGTGAGGAAAGAGGGATGTTGAGAGGCTGTATGTGAGCGTGTGGACTTCTGAGGCAGGATAAAGATGCCTTCTCTGCCTTCAGGTCTGAATGGACAGGATTGGTACTGGGTCATACCAGCTCAGGATGAGGAAGAAACTCAATGAAGGGGGGTTTTAAACTCCACAAGTTTTGAACTGAGCATAAGGACCATGAGGATGTGCTAGGTGACAGAGACTGAGGACTCCCTTCTTCACAGGTCAAAGGCACCCATCTACTGACTAAAGATGTCACAGGAGATGTTTTACTTATGGGTGAAAGATTTGGGATGATGCAGCAAGGCAACTGGAGCTCACCTGTCCCTCCACTATCATCCCTTGCTGCTCATCCATGTAGGCACCAGTGACACTGCCATGGGAGACCTGTGAAGAACTTCTACAGAGCTCTATGAGCAAAGGTGGAAGTCCAGGTGATGCTCTCCTTAATCCTAGCAGCAAAAGGGAGAATCCCAGGTAGGATTGGGCAAGCCCTGCAAATGTCTGGCTGTATGAATGGTATCCCAGGCAGCACCTTGGCTTTTATCATCATGGGCTACTAGAGAGCTCCACCTCACAAAACACAGCAATAAATTACAGAATGGTTTGTGTTGGAAGGGGACTAAAAGATCATCTGGTTCCAACTCCAGAATAAGAAGAATTTTTGCCCTTTACATGAAAGGGCTGCTCAGCTGTGTGGAGCTCATTTATGGGATGGACGATAGGCTGGGGGAATGCCTGTGGACTGGCATTAGAAGAGAGGCCAATAAGGGTGGCATTGTTATGGGAGGTTATTGCAGACCACACACTGAAGCAGTGGATGAAGTCTTCTGTAAACAGCTCAAAGTCTCCAGACCACAGACCCTAGTTCTCATGGGAGACTTGAACCTCCCTGAAGCTCAAGGAGGCAAAAGCACCAGAAAGCAGATATCTGGAGGGTGGCAGGGACAACTTCTTAACACAGATGCTAGATAGAACCAAAAGGCATAAAGCTCTCCTAGTAGTAGTGGTTCTTAAGGATGTTCTGGTAAATCTTAGTAAGACAAATTAGCATCCAGTAACACACACGTATATATAAATATATAAAATACATATACACACACAGAGTTAAACCCTAACACTACAGCTCACATACACATTAAAGCTTCTTCCCTTCAAATATATTCCATGTGTGTTCTAAAAATGTGTTTTGAATCATATGCACAGGCACATACCAAGAGCAAAAGATTCTTCAACTGCACGTAAAATTCAAACACTTTCCTTGTAAAAATCTGTCACCTTCCAATTAGATCTTCCAAGGCTAACAAATCAGACCACGTCACACAGCAAAAAGAAAATCTTTGGTCACGTAATTTCAGCTTGGAACACAATTAGGGGAACTGTCCCCTCCTCAAGCCCTCAGAAACAGTCATCAGTGCAAGTCTTGCTTCAAAATGAGAGGAGGTCACGAACAGCAAACTCTATTTTCTGTAACATATTGAGCCCTTATTGCTACAAAACACAGCTGTCAACCATTACCTGAAGTAATTTTTCTGTGGAGCTCAAGTATTTTAAATTAACCAAGTCCTCCAATAGACTTTCACACCCTCTAATCATGACACTGAGCATCAGAAGGTTCTCAGGGTTGGTAATCTACATAATTTCCCACTCATAGTCAAGAAACTCAGACCTTATTTGAAGTAGTTCTTATTATTATTGGCATTTCTTTAAAAGAACACCTCTTTGCCAACGGGCATAAGAAAACCCTAGCTCATGTTTTTGTACATTAAGCCAAATCACACATGTTCACTGGACAGCAACTGCCTCTATTTTGAGGTATCTTCACAAACTGGAGTGAAAGAAAGCCTGAAACAGATCCAAAACACACAGCCCTGTGCTGCCTCAGCATCTACCTGGAGGCAACCAGAGCAGACCCTGCAAGGGGAGCCTTGTAAAGCAGCTGTGCCAAGCTGCTAGAACTAGACTATCTGCAGGCCCCCTCACCCTCTGCTTTTAAGCAGCTCCTTAAAAAAAAGCCAGAATGTTGTCAGGAGACTTTATTTTATTGCAGTGGTACCCACATTTGAGTTAGAAATGTTGATGGCATCACAAGGCAATAGAAGATCACACAGCAGACAGTCAATGTTGGACCAGACAAGGCCAATTCCCACTCTATTTTCTCCATCCAAATTTCAAATATTGGAATTCCATGGAGATTATTAAATACACATCAGACTGAACTATATCACTGCTGTTACCTAAAATTCCATTCAGAAGCAATCAAGTTAAGCTGACAGCAGTTCTCATTTCACAAAAGTTTTGCAGAGGCCAAATCTGTTCTGATGGCAACTTCAAAGACTACACATTCCTTTGGCAGAAAATGAAGATCCAGAGAAAATACCAAACTTCAGCTTTCTGAATAACTTCTCCAAAATTAAGGGATTTATTAGCCTGACCATAATGAAGGAGATGAAACAGATTCAAGAACACAAGTGTTTTGTCACAAGTACCTACCAAAACTGAAGTAATTACGGATTTACCTTGAGAAACAAAGACATAAAGAGCTCATTTTCCCATTAAGCTAATTGGAAAAAGAGCATATTTCAGCCTGGATCTGTTTTGCTCCTGTTGAGAGCCTGTCAGTCAAAGTCAGTCCTTGGTAAACACCTCAAATCAAGGAAAGAAGAAGCCTGTAGTTTCACTTGCTCAGTGTTTGGTGATTGTTGTTGAGTCTGAAGGCAGAGTTTAAGGAAAACTGAAGATTTAAATGAAGATTTTTCCAACACAGACAGACACCACTGATAGCAAGAGAGGCAAATTCCACCAGGGCCCATGGGGATACTCGTGTCCTCCCCACGCAAGGGAACCAGGCAGCTTTGTGCAAGGGAAGCAGATTTTATCAGTCTGCTTTGAAGGAAAGAGTTATCTCTTACACCATGGCACTGAGAGGAGTCTCAGCAGAGCTTTAGGGCATGGAAGGGATCCTCTGGAACAGCACTGACTGCAGGCACTTCCAGTCCTTCCCCTTCTCCTGCAGAGTTCCTTACACCCTTCCCACCCTGTGCCAGAGGTGACCACTCCTTCCACAAAGTGCTTTTTGCAGCACTTCACAGAGCTAGTTTAGAGCACAACAGACACAGATGAGGCTGAAGATTCACAACAAAGCCCTGGCAGCACCCTCTGCTTCCACTGTGCTGCGTGGGAACAACCCCACTCAGGGAAAGGCTGCCAAAAGACATGGGGGTGGGGGGAAATCAGGCAGGAGCAATGCCCAAAAAAACTCTTTTAAAGAGTACAAAGGAAGGGTGTGTATCTGTCTCACACACATAGTATACTACAGACATGGGCCTCAAAAAGCAGTTTGAGGGGATGCTAAAAACTTCAGTGGGGACAGAGAGAAAGCCACAGAAGCTGGAAATTCTCCCAGTTGAGATGAAGGATAAAGAAGAAAGTCCAATTCCTCCTCTCGAAGTATCACCACTTCTAGTGGCCTTCTAGCTCCCAGTGCTTCACAAAGCATCTCCTCCTCCAAGTCCAGGTCCATATTCATACATACCTGTACCATGTTGGAAGAGCACCCTAGTCTAACTAGACTATGAGAAGATAACAGATCCTTTTCCACCATTACCCTCACTTAATTAAAATCACAGAATGCCTTGTGTTGGAAGAGACCTCCAAAGGTCATCTAGTCCAACCCCTCTTCAGTGAGCAGGGACATTCTCAACTAGATCAGAGCCTCACCAAGCCTGACCTTGAACATCTCCAATGATGGGGCCTCCAGCACCTCCCTGGGCAACCTGTTCCAGTGTCCACCACTTTCATATGAAAGATGGGTGGCTGCAGAACCCACCCTTTCTAATGGAAGGGTGGGTGGGGAAAAAACCAAAAGTTATCAGCTGAGAAAAGGAGTAGATCCTGAGTAGTCCTGTAGACAAGTAGTTCTGTTATAAACACTTTCCCCCCCACAAAAATCCACTCAAGCTGCTTCTGTGTCAATTCTGTTTTCTGTCCAAATACTTGTATTTCCTCAAGCAATGCACCTAGCCCCCTAATGGGAAAAGCTGCTGATGCCCCAAAACCAGCGTGAGGGGGATTTCCAGAGAGGTGAGGAGGTGGTTAAAACACAAAACAACAATATGCACTGGGAAAGAAAGTGTTCACTGCTCAGAGGGTGGAGAGGGTCAGAAGGGACAGTGGCACATAACCAAATAAATGATAAATGGATTTGGCATCTGCTTTAACTTCTCAGTAAAATCCCATGAAGACTTTTCCTGGCTTTTCTTGCTGTGTGTGTACAAATCCAAAACTCACACACGGTGCTAATTCAATCCACCACAGAGCTTTCAAGTGGCTGGTTTTGCTTGGGTCTGAGGACACATTTCTTCCTCTTTTGTTTTCTACAAAGGTAAAAACCTTCTCCCTTTCTCAAAACCAAAACTCTCCCTGAAAATTAATTCAGCTTACCCAAAAATGCTCCCCAGCCTTTTTTCTTGCTGAGCAGCAAGCAGTAAGCACTGGGTGAAGGAGCCAAACTGTGACAACATTTTGGGGAGAGAGCAGTGCAAACTGGCTGGGGACTCCCATCACATCACCACAGTCTGCACTGCACACTGAGGAAGAGCAGAGCTCCTCTGCTTCCCAGCTCAGGGATTTCAACTTGGAAATGTGTGTCTGTAACTAGAAATGTGGAAGGGGTTGGGAAATTAACCTTATCTTTGGCAAATGGAAAATGGAAATCGTCAACTTTGGCAAATGAGGGGCTCTGCTAAAAATAATGGTGATATTTCTGGCTTTTCAAAACCCAGTATTTTCAAATAAATGAGAGACTAATGTATCTCAGTGGCCTCTTTCTCAGCTCCAAGACAGACAGCAAGAGGCTCCTGCTCCTTACAATCAAGGACGGCAGAATGAAATTAATAAGCAGGAGCAATTTAACTGCTCCGTGATGAGTTTAGCAGGGGCACTAATGAAAAAGGCAAGAATCATGCCAAGTACAGACTGCTGCTCTTCAGAAGAGCCATAAGGAACTGCTGAGAAATGGAAGAGGAGGTGGCTGCTGGGGCAGGAGGACTGGAAAAGGCTGAGGAGGCACCAGAGCAGCAGCGACTTCTCCTTCCGAAGCCTCAGGGGAAGCACTGGAGGGGTGAGGAACCTGAAGATCTTAAGTGTTAGGAGAGTATAGCAACAGAAGAAATTACAGCTTTCCCCTCCAGGCATTTAGAATAGGAGTAAATAACATTTTTAGGCATCTACCAGCAAGACAAAATGCACAGTGGGCAGGCAGCATTTAGAGCTCAAACAGTGGCCAGGAATGATGGCACAGCACTACGCCCCTGGACATCTCCTCCTGGAAGCACAGTGTGCAACCCAGATTCCCCACCAGGGTGAAGATCCCTGCCTTTGCTACTTGTAGTCTCTTTTTTTTTTTCTTCACTCTATAGTTTTGTCAAATTCAGAAGCTGCCAAACCCTGGGAACTTTCAAAGTGGAACTTGGGAAACTTGAGAGAACAAACAAGGGGAAAGGTTCGGTCTCTGCAGCCCAACTGGTATGCAAAATTTTATTTTGGGGCCATTTTTAGAACATTATTAGCTCTGAACAAGTGAGGGGAAAACAAAACCTCATAGCTTGGTAGGAAGCAAGACAGTTTGACTGTTAATGCCATTAAAAAAAGATGTTTTCTGAAAGTATTTGTTCTATGGGTCACATGAAGAGAACTTGCAAGGGCTTTATTTTTTTTTCTGAACAATATTTGGTAGCAAAATATTTTAAAAAGAAGACAAATAGCTAATTTTCCTGTTTGAAGAGAGGAACAGCTGGTATGTTTTAGTGAAGATAAACATCCAGACTCTACCCTTGCTGTTTGAGTTGATCATTTTTTAATAGGCTTTTCCAAGATTGGCTGATGCTTTTACTCAGCAGCAGTTTGCAGCAGAAGAGGAAGCTGCTGCTAAGTATCAACTAATGAATTCTGAAGTTCCAAGCAGTGGTAATATAAAATATGAGTATCTATATATTTTAGTGAATTCCATACACACAGGAAGGATAGGAATTGATGCACAGCTGTTAAAAAAAAATAAAGATACTGCAGATTTTCCTTTTCATTTTAGGGCTCTTTTTCATGAAAAAAAAAAAAAAGTTTAACAATGCAAATAAAAAAATAAAGCTCCACTAATAAGCTGAGCTGTCAGATTATCTGAAGAAGAGTATGAAATGGGCATTTTAAACCAGAATATTTTGTTGACAAAGATTGTGTTTTTCACATCAGCTGCAACTTTTCCTTTTGTAATGTATAGTGCAGTTTGAAAATGCCAGGAGTTGAAGGGTTACACAAGCTTCTGCTGTGCCAGACATGATGGGAAGGTGCTTTCACATTTCTCTCTAAATTAAGATGAAACCAAGAGATCAAATATATTCTAATTAATGGAAATTTCAGAAAGCTTTCTTTTCAATGAGACTGCTGTACAGTAGCTTCCTTCTGTGATCAGCTTTATATTCTTGATTGAGTACCTCAGCTTATTTTTTCCTAATGATCAAAACCATGCCCACAAAAGGTCCCCCATGTTCAGAAGCTCATCTTCAAGAAGCCAATCATTAGCACCAGTATCAAAGTGGTTAGCAGGAGTGGTGGCTGCACCACACAACTGGGGGCTTTTTGAAGATGGTTGAATGAATCTTATTCATTCACACACCTTTCCAGGTATGCTAGAATATGCTATGTGCCTTCTTGTGATGTACAGTCCAAGTAGCTATCCATCCAGAGACCACCTTGAGCTGCCCAGGTCCTCTGCCACCCCCTCATTCATCTGCTTAGTGGATGAAGGGAAGGCTGTAGATGTTTATCTGGGCTTTAGTTAAGCCTATGACACCATTTCCCTCAAGGAAGCTGGTTGAGGGGAGACCTTCTCACTCTCTAGAACTACCTGAAAGGATGTTGGAGCAAGGTGGGGCTCTATCTGTTCTTCCAGATAACAAGGGATAGAACAAAGGGAAATGGCCTGAAGTTGTGCCAGTGGAGGCTTAAACTGGACATTAGAAAAAAACCATCTTCACCCAAAGGGTTGCAATGCACTGGAATAGGCTGCCCAGGGAGTGGTTGAGTTACCATCCCTAAGGATATTTAAAGGATAAATAGATAAGGTGCTTAGAGACATGGTTTAGTGGTGGGACTTGGCAATTAACAGCTGGACTCGATGATCTTAAAAGGTCTTTTCCAACCTAAATGATTCTACAATTTGATTCATTCAAGAACCCCTAATCTTGCACCTCTGAGTACCCCAGAGCTGAGCAGAGGTTCCTGCCTGCCTCGTGTCCCTTGTTCTTTGCATGGTTTCTCCTTCTTTCCACAGCAGGCTGCCATGGCTTGGTTCAAATCCATGCTTCGTGGCTCCTGCTGGAAAGCATAGGGCCCTAATGAAGAGTGTAATGCAACTAGTAGTGTCAGCAGCTGCTTCCTACCGTGTGCTTGCCAGCAGAGAGAGGTGAGGAAGCCAAGAATGTGTGTGTATAGAGGCACATATGTTACCACTCTCTCCTTTCTGTTGTCCTCCATGGTCAGCTAGGTCAGCAGTTGGCAGCTGGGGTGCCAGCAGGGTTGCAGTGGCACGCAGCAGGATCAGGGGCTTGGGGCCAAAGGATCTGCAAAAGGCAGCAGTTCCTGGCTCCCGTGGGCTTCCCAAGTGTCTCGCCTAGAGACAAGGTACAATGGCCTCCAACAGCACGGTGTCTCTTCGAGGGACAGGATTTCTCAACTCTTGAGCTTACAAGTACAGCCTTCATGGGGCAGCTTCTCATTTGAGACAGGAAAATCTGGCACGGCCCTCTGCAGAGGCTGCCAACCTACAGCTGCTAATTTATGAATTACTAATTCATAAATGTAGAGCTTTGGGGAGATCTCTGTCAGAAAAGCAGCACAGGCTTTCTCTGTCTGACAAACAGAAGCAGTATGGCTGGGGGTGGTGGTGTTATGAGGTCCACCCCTCTCTCTGGTCTCCAGCACTTATGTGCTTTGTTTTTAAATCTCTTCTCTAGAACGAGGATTTGGAGGCACCACTCAGCTGCCTGCCCTGCTAGCCTCGGGACTGCTGCAGCACTGCTTGAACTTAATCCTCCCCCAGCCCAGTCACCTTCATCAAATGAACATCAAAGCCTCACCTGAAGTGTTTGTGGAGGAAAAGTTAACATTTACTGCATACTAAATGGGAACTGGATACACCTCAGTTGACCTTTCCTTTCACATGCAAGTCAGAAGGTTGAATCATTCTGGGAGAGGACTGACCTGCTCGGGTTTGGCTGAAGTTATTGAGGTTTCTTAGTTATTCTTTTTAAGAATAACTTAAGACTCTGGCATAAAAGGCTGAAGGGGAGCCTCAATGTTTCTGAGAATCTCATCAAGCACCTATCTAGCTGTATTCTGAATGCACTGCTTTAACATCAAGATTTGACCTTTCATCACTAGGTGCACATTCTGCAGAGGAGATGATGCTGTGGGACCCCTGCCCTGTCTCATGGACGTCCTTAATAGCAACATTAGACATCATGAGGTGCTGAGAAACTCCAGCACTGCAAGGGAGAGAGGACAACACCTCATAATCATATGTTAAGGAAGGCTCTTTCAGCTTCTGCTACCTTGGATTAGATAGGAAATAATGCTGGGTTCACACGCATAAAAAAAGATGGACAGTTCCTGAAGCTCAAACTCCCTTAATCAGAATGAACTCCAAGCCTCCAGCCACAACTGAGGCACCTTCTGCACAGCCTCTGCCAGCAGCTAAGCCTCAAAGATGGAGGGAAAGGGAGAAAGAATCAGGCTGGATTTTTGCCTTCTCTAAAAAAAATAAAAATAACCCCCGATTCCTTACATTCTTGATTCCTTACACGCAGATTAAGAGCCCACATCAAGCTCCCAAACATTTATACCTAACCACACATTTCTAGTTTTCATGCTAGACAAATAAAACACATTAGCCACTGAGCCCTTAAACACTTAGGACAGATTATAAGCACAACTAGCTCATCGCTGGCACAACCCCCCAACTTTTAACAGTTAGTTTATTTAAAACCTGCACGCTAGATTTGAGCCTTCTGCACTGTGAGCTCTAGTTTGCCAAGTTGCAACCCAAAGTGACTCTTACTAGCAGACTATAAACCCCAGAAAACAGGGCTAAGGGTTCATTATGAACCTGGTGACAGACTCCTAATTATAGTGGTGCTATCAAGCATGATAAAGGCTGGTTGGTTTTATTATAGACTTATCCAAAGACTTGTTAGCTGCTGGATTAGCTCATCTTTTCGCTCCTGTTGAATTGCCATATGTTTCTTTTTCTCCTTTATGTAGCATTTGGCAGGAGTTATTTGTCAGCATTTTAGAAAAAGAAAACATGTCTGCACAAACTTCATTTCTAGGTCTTTCTATGCAAAGTTTCTTGTTTTATCTGATCAAGTCTCTGAAATTGCATTTTCACATCTCAAGGAAAACTGGGTAAGAAAAGGCTGTTATTAAAATATGAAATATGGACACTCAGACTGTCCTGATCACAACACTGCTGTGGAACACTGCAGTTTACTTCAAAGAAACAGATACCTCAGAAAGAATCTGCCTTTCTCCTTCCCCTTCCACATTAATTCTGCTCAATTTCATACCCACTTCAAATATCTGCAAGTGAATCAGAGCAAACTGTAGCATTTTACTAACAGGTTTGATTATTTATTCATCACTACCATCTACCAGCATTTATTGCAAAGATCTACACTGCACACAACAAGTTGCAGGGATAAAAATAGTATTGATGCAAGGGCTTTTAAAAAGCCTCTAGTTTGGCAGCTATAAAACCACTGAGTTTCACAAGACTAGCTAAGGCACCATAGGAAAAAGGAATTTAATTGCTTCTTCTAATCCCAGAAATCCCAGAGCTAAGAACTAAGCAGCACCTGTATGGGAACAAACCTAGGAACCAGCCACCAGCTCCATTGCTACACAGAAAGGAGAGCTCCAAACAGTTATTTCTTGACTTTAGAGGTTTTGATGGAAAAAAAACCAAACAAGTACATAAATAAAATAGAAGCAATAGAAGAGATTGACAGAGGGAGCCAGAAGAGAATTGTTTCAGCTGCTCTACAGAACAGGCCTGGGAAGGTGGAAGTGGCACCACCAGCCTCAATTATGGAGCAGAACTGGGCAGGGAAGGAGCATTTTGCTGCCCTGTGCCATTTGAATCAACTACCCTCAGGGCAGCATCTCTTCCCTTCCTCCCCTTCATCACCTTCCTCTTCAAGGAGAGCACTCCTGCCATGGCAAGCAAGGTATTCTTCCAGAGGCAACTCCCAGGAATTACATACTCTCCCAACAAATGGCATGGACTCACCTCCAGATAGAAATAAATACAGTTTATTTCAGAGGAGAAAAAGAAGGGGCCTCCAAAGGCCCCTAGAAGTGACCTAGAGACAAGATAATGAGAACAGAGCACTCCTGCAAAAGGAAGGTCACCTGTCACAGCTGCTATTCAGCTTTGCTAAGTGGTTTTATTGATGGGTCATTAAGGGATTCCCATCCACCTTCAGCCTGAGAATGGTTTTACAAAGCAGATAATAGGAGAAAAAAAAAAAAAAAAAGGAGAAAACATCTTGCACCATTTATTTTAAGCTGTGTTTGACAGCCTTTTGAGTTATATTCTGTTTTACTTTTCTTCCATAATTTTCTCTATCTGTGTGGGCTTCTCATGCCAAGCAGGGAAGCTAGAGAAATACTGCCTGTTAAAGAAAAATGGGACTGTAAAAATACAAAATTGCCTTAGGTTTAAAGTGTCTTGCCCTGATATCATTATGCACTGAGAAGGTGCATAATGTGATATGAGTTTTAATTAAATTTTCCAACATTACTTCTACATTTCAGTGCAGTCTTCCTGCAGCAGTGCTCAGTTCCAGCTGTAAGCTCATGTGTTTGGATGGCTGAACTCCACACCATCCCAGTTTGCCTGGAAATAAGTAAAAGAATTCATTTCATGATTCTCTGAGCCCTTTGGTGTAGGTTTTCAGCTGCTCTACTACTTGCAGCTGTAGATATGTAGTAGATACAGACTAATGCTGCCTGCATGCCAACCCAGAGATGCTGACTCTGCAGATTTTAGGAGCCATGAGATGTTCCTGCAATTTCCATGTGGGCAGGCGAATAGAAAAAAAGGGTGAGGCAGTTTGGATGGGTAGATTGTAGCTGCTGGAACCAGTGGACTGGCAGCACAGCTAGAAGCAGAGACAGATTTCCTTGCTTGGCTAAAGGGGCTTAGGAGTGTTCCCTCCTCTTCCCCCTCCAGGCACTGGCAGTAGTCAGGGGAAGCCAGGAACAGAGTCTCTGTAGATATGGATCAAAATCTCCCCAGCAGTAACCTGCAGGCAGGAGCAGCACCTGACTTCAACAGAGTCTTTATAAAAAAGCAAATAGCATGCTACAGGGGAAAAAATACAGCGACCAAGAGCAAAAAGTCATTCAGTTTTGATTGTAGGTTTCCATGATAATCTGATTTCTACCTTTATACTCAGGCAAGAGAAGCTGTGGACAAGCACCATTAACACATTTGATCTTTGGTTTGCATGCTGTTGCTTAAACACGTGACAGTTACAAGGCATGCACTAACCTAATGGATATCTTAATGTATAGACATATACATAGCTATTGTCTATAAGGACCTCTGCCTATATTACATGTCTTTGCACACACCTTAAAGCTCTCTAAAGCACACAAAAACTGCTCTTGCTGTCACTGTCCCATTCTAGCCTATTTAAATCCCTCAGCCTCATCCTGTGTGCTCAGCTGAGAGCCAGGGGGAGATGGGCAGCACTGTGCCCAGGTGCCCACACGCAGACCCAGGCTCCTGGGGCTACCCTGATGTGAGGACCAGACTCACACAGCCTAGAAGGCATCACCCCTTCAGGGAAATGTGCTGCTGTGAATTACAGACCTGCTAGCTGGCATTCACTGAAATGTTTTGAAGACCTGCACTTCAGCCTGTTTTGGTCAATATTCATAGAAAGAGCACAAGCATCTCTGACAGCAGCTCCCCCCTCTCGCCAAATCCTGCCTCTGAGCTGTTAAAAGAAAAGGTCACCTACATTTAACAGGACTAACAAGATATTTTCTCTGTCTTCTTTCTTAGAAACAGCTGAGCAGCTCTGGCTAAATGCTGGGGTTTTTTTCTTCTTAAACAACAATAACAGAATATTCAGCAAGAGGCAGCCAGCAAGTTAAAGAAATCTCAGTGCAAGCTGTTGAAATTTGGCAAACTTGTAAGAGGCTGAAAATAGAGTCTTGTAATGGGAAGTGTCAAACAACCTTGATAATAGGCAGCATTACCAGGCTGCTCTGTAGCTCTAAATGATGGTTTATTACAGTGTTAAATATGCCCCAGCTCCCTCTCCCCAGCCCGGCGTTGCCAGCCCCGGAGCAGCTGCTGGCCGATGGCAAATTAACAAGTTGTAGTTTTTCCTGGTGTAGACAAGAGGGTGGTTGTTTCTGCCTTTCAACAGTCGGAGCAGGTTCATCTCAGCACTTTTTATAGAGCTGCAGCCTGTTGGCATATGGCCATTAACACATTTCTCAGGTGGCTCCCTGCAGTAATGAGGTGGCTTGAACATATGAGAAGTAAGCTCAAGTTAAGACTATTCCAGAAGCCAGTCTAGATGCAGTCAGCAGGTGATTGTGGAGAAAATACCACAAAATACACACATTCTGGGTTTTTTGCTATTTGGGAAAATAAATTAAAACTCAAGTTGACAGTCAGGAGGCACAGGGCCTTTACTGTATCACAGGGTTTGTAAGACCAGGTCCTGAAGGGGGCTAAGGACCTTTCTTTTGCTACAGGGTAAAAAGTGGCCTGCCTGGGCATTCCTTCATGTGAACCAATACCCATTATGGAGCCAAGCCTTGAAGATCATCAGTCTCTCTCCTGTGGAAGAGCAGCCATATGATTGCCCAGCCTGAAAGATGGGCACTTGAGGGGTTTCAGCTCCAAAAAGCTCTGAAGGTAAATCATGCAGAGGCAACTTTTCAGGGCGCCAAGCATCAAGCAGGTTTTCATCACCCAGTGCCAGCCAGTCTTCAAGAAAGGTTGCCTGTTCTAGGATGGTCCAAAATACTTCAACTGTTAAAACTAGAGCCCACACTGTTCTTAGGGGGGGTGGGAGGGGAAGATGGGAGATGGGTATGACACCCTGCCCAACCACCAGCTCGCCCGTGTCAGCAGCAGCTGCCCAGCACAAGCAGTGCAGAGGGCAAAGCTCCATGGGAGGATGGATCAGGAAAGCATGAAAGAGAAGTGCTGCCTGTCAGTGCTGAGCTGGGCACCCACTGGTGTCTCTCCCAGCCAAGTCACAGCAGGGAGCTGCAGCTGCCCTCAGCCTGGTGGCAACACAAACACGGCCCTGTCCTCTTCTCCTGTCTCCCAGTTGCCTCAGCAGCCACCTCCAAGTTTTATTCTCCACCCCACAAACCAGGGCTGGGCCACATCATGCAACCTCCCACTTCTACAGCTCCAAAGTGGGCACAGAGTTACAAAGACACATGCTGAATGCTCTAAGCACCCACACCTAACAGTAGAGGGTCCAGAGAACAACTGCTCCAAGCAATGTCTAGAAGCAAGAAGAAGGCAGTGGAGTCAGCAGCCCTGCTCTGCTTCCACTCTGGATTGCTCACGAGGTGCAGTGTGAAGCACAGGGGGAGCAGGGGCAGAAATCACCACAAACACAGGCAGGGAGTGTGTGTGTGTCAGAGAGGACATGCTCAAAACACCTCAAGTCTCAGGCTGTTCAGCCAATCCTGATTCCTGAAGTCTTGCCTGTATTTCAGGGAAAATATAATTTTTCTTCATCACTTCTTACAACCTCCAAGCTTTGATTAACATCTCCCCCACCCCAGGTGCAAAACTCCATTCCTCTCATCCTTTCTGCACATATTCCCAAAAGCAGGATCCTCAGCTAACCAATTCATGTCCCACTGGTGCCAGAGGACCAGCTGAATACTTCCCTGGCTTCAGAGACACTTCTGGCAGGACCCCCATGGCCCATGAGCAAAGTGCACTCTGAAAAGCATCAGGCCATCCAGAACAGGTGAGAATTTAATTCTGAGCCCACCAGGCCAAGCTGAGAAGCTGCTGAACACTCTCAAATGATTCAGTATGGAAGAGTGAGAAGAAAGGGAGGGAAAAAAATTGCTTTTTTGCAGGACATAATGGGGACAAAGAAATAAGATACAACTTAGGCTAAAAACCAAGCCTGTCTTTCCTGCAAGAAAGAAGCAGTAGAAAATAACTTGATTTTTACAGTTATACCTCCACGATAATAGAACTGAGACTCATTGGACTACTTCTTCTCAGGGGAAGATGTGCAGCAGGCTGGATTGCTCTCTTGGAATCCAGGTAACACACTTCCATTTACAGTAGCTGATGGCTACCATTTATTCCATCCACAATTCTCACCTTTACCCCTTCAGAAAACAACCCTATTAGAAAAATAGCCTTATGAGAAAGGGCAGCAAAAAAATTGCAGCCCTTCTAAAGGCTCTAACAGCTATCAAGTGCTGGCACTGAAGAAGTAGTTAGTAATTCTATTTTAGTCAGCACACATGGCTTAAGAAATTCCCACCTATTCTACCATATGCTTGTACCTCAGCTGTGCCAATCCTTGTGCCCTATGTTGTTAACTGGCACCTGAGACAATGTGCATATTTATTTATTTACCAAAAGAGTAAAAAAGTCTATTTTAATGTAAAATAATATATCAACTTCAGTTGTCTGTGGCCATGAAGGCACTCAGCAACAGGAGAAGGAGGCAACCTCCTTAGGATGAGGAGGAGAAAGGCACTTAGGGGAAAGCTCAAGATGAAGTTCCATCTGAAGGCCACTAAATTATGTGAAGCTTGGAAGATGTCTGGAAGCTGGTACAACTCTGTCCCACTTCTGCCTGTCTTCCTATAGCACTACAGTACGTACATGGCAGAGCAGTCACTTTAAAAACATCTTGCAGTGGTTCAATATGCAAATATTCCTGGTAACTATGTCAGCCAAAGCTAAAAATAAAACATAAGTCACATGAGTGTTGGCCAAAAGTCTGGACAACTCATGGCAAGAAGTTTCTCTGAGAAGAAAGGACAACAGTCATTATCCCCAGCAACTCCTGCAGTCACCAGTGCTGGTAGTGTTTCCTTGGTAGCCTCGTTTCCTTAGCTAACTTTCCACTCTGTTTCTTGCTCCTCTCCACCATACACATCCTTAAATGAAATAAAAAGCCACCAGCAGTGCAAGAAAATTGAGTCAACTAGAATAGGAAGCAGAGCAGCAGAGTTAATATGCAAAAGCAAAATATCACAGGGTCAACTGTAATAGCACCACTGTTCATAACGGGCAGCTGAAATCCCTTTCAAGATAAAAGGCATCCACCAAGACCAAGTGATGCTAAGACATGGAGGAAAGAGCTTCAAAGAATTTGCTTGACAGCAATCCCTTAGTACTGTAGAATATTACCCTCCAATTAACTGAAATCGAAGCACGTCTGGGAGATTAGAATATGCTTAAATTGCAGGTACCAGTAGCAGCAAAATTCACCACCCTGGCTGTGAATAAGTCACTGTTCTGTGCTCATCACCTTTTCTTCACCTTGCAGGAAAATAGAGAGGCAAACACTGAGAAAAGCTGCCCTTAGCACAGCGTGTGGCTCAGGTACCCTCCCTTCAGCAGCTCACCAGTCTTCTGCTGGAAAAGCTGAGGCTTTCAAGGATGCCAGGACAGAGCCTCCATCACCCCCTCAACCTATCACAGCAGCATTTTGCCCCAGCTTTCAAAGTCAGCAGGTACAATTTTCTAAGCAAGCTCTAGAAGTTGTTAAAGTTAAAATGTTGAATATCTGTCAGATTGAACCATCTGCTCCCATGAGTTTAAAAGAGTGGGCCAAGGAGCCACCCTGGTTGAAGACTGGTTAATAATACATTTTAAGAATGGTCTAGAGGACAAAGAATGAAGTATTTCAGCAATATTCAGGAACCACAAATGAGGTCACTGTGGTAATTGCAGGCCATTTAAGTCAACACTGATCTCTAGCAACAGAATCTAAATATTCATAGAAAATGAAGACCATACAGAATTAAGATTCAGAATCCTCAGTAAAACAGTCAATATAGTTTTATGAAAAACAGAACTATAATCCTGCCCAGAAAATGTCCCCAGCCTGATTAAGTTTGGTTAATAAAGGCTCTTGGAGTCTGTCAGCAAACTAAGCATGTATTATTAGCCACTTATAAATGAAGAGTTCTACTAAAAACCAGATGCCACACAAGTCGACAAAGCAGATTAAATAGTTCATCATTCTCAACCACTGGCATTCAATCCTGGGTGTATTAGCTCCCTTAGACTTTCTGGGAATCAAAACATGAAGGGAAAGTCTTCCAGGAATGTGAAAGTCCTATTTAAGAAAGTCAGTGCTGGTAGAAATTCACCATTCCCCCAATTTTCATGTGACTTGCACAAAAGGACAAGTCAAGCTCAAAGGTGTGATCCTGTGGATCACAGAGTACAATAGACTCAATTCAACAGCAGCATTATTACTGTAACCAAACAAGAGAGCACGAAGAGCAGACACAAAACTCAGGTCACAGTGTTAGAATGTAATTTGGAAGACACTAATGCAAAAGAACACGAAGGGTCACAGTGGTCTGCCCACTAGCACAATTGCTCCAGGGAAGCAGAGAGAGGCAAATGTGATACTCCAACATACACAGCATCAAAGTTCCATCTTTAAATGGGGAGACATCATCATGTCATTTAGCACTGGGCTTCCTAAAATGTATGTGCTCCTGACTCAACTGCCTGCAACTCATGTCCTTACATCAGTAGTGCTCAGATAAAAAGGATAAGCTCTACTTAAGAACTAGACTTAAAGACAGATACTACAGACAATCCATTTAATTTCTCTGAGAAAAGGTAAAGAAAGAGAGGATAATAAAAAGTTTTCACTGTGTCAGTTTCTAGGTGGGAAGTCTTTCTTCTCCAGCTGATCTGATCACAGAACACCAATCCACCAGACAGAAGCTGTTCTAAGGACCGTGGTAGATTTGATAAGATCTAGAAATTTCTCAGGTCCCTGATGCTCTGAGATATTCTGGAAGCCATCAAACCAGGGGATCTCCATGTACATTATCTCTTCTTTGCCTAAATTGGTTCAGTATTTCCACTCCCAAACACTGCAACTAACTTCTCTAAAGCCTGGGCTTTAGCTTTGGAGCTGGATCGTTACTGGAACAGGCTCAGACTTTTTAATTATGCTATGAAGTGGTAATGAGCATTAGCTGATGACTCAGAACAATAATTACTAAGTGGTGCTATCATGAAGGTACAATTTTAGAAGCCAAGCAGGTGTTACTTTCCTGAATGATTCAAAAATCACAAGCAGCCAATCCTCCAGCTAATTGCAGAGGGAAAGGCTGCTCATCTGAAATGCCTTTTTCCAGTGTCCACAGGAGGCAGGGAAGGGAGTTTTGCCTCAGTGCTGCTAAACTGATCAGTTGTCAGCGTTCAGAAATGATTCCCCAAGTACAAGATTTGGCTTTTTCATGATGTGTCAAGCATCTGTCTCTGAAAAAGGTTAGGTGGCCTTTTCTTGGAGAAAGAAACATTTCAGGCTGCCTTCCACCCAAACCTCCCACGGCCCCCATTGCAGAGTGCCAGTCACATCAGTGGCAGCAGCAGCAACAAATGTCCACTGCAATTACAGCATCAAGGTTTGTCCATCACAGGGGCTGTCATAAATAAACAAAAATGAGTAAAAATACATTAAAATACACCCACTTTTTTTTAAGGGCTCTTTTTGTTATCTATGAAGGGTGTATGCATTCAGAAGCAGTAAGTAACCCTAGAAAATGATGCAGAACATTCTTGTAGCACCGAGTTTTGGTGACTGGTTGGAAAATACCTGTCATAAATTACCTCTCTTCCCTCTCAAGGATGGTTCTCCAGGTCACTCTACTGCACTGCAAATTGAATCATGAGAAGGTTTCAAAGTCTCAGTTTCTAATGAAAAGCCAGCTGACTGTGGATATATCTATCACATTTGTACTACAGAGTATTTCAACATGAGACTGTTTGTGACAGCAGTTCAAAAGTACTGAATCTCCCAACTCCCTCCTCCCTTGGGTGCTTCAGTAGTTCTTTTACCACTACTCTTGAAAGAGCTGTACAATGGGAGTTACATGAGACTTGCTATGGGAATAATAGCAGATTAACTATGCTTTAAAAAAAAACCAAAAAAAACCCTCCAAAGTTTCCTTTTTCATATCGTATCTTAAATCCTTCTCCACATCACTGCTATTTAAACAATTCAATTAAAATTTTGGGTGATAGCACAAGCTTAATTTCTTTCTTGATTAACTGCTGTACAAAATGAGGCCGAGTGGGAAATCCTGCTCTCAACAATCTGGTGATTTTTAGTTTGGGTTTTTTTTAAGGGGTTTGCAGGGAGTTATCAACAGGGGCATGAAGCAGCAAAACCCTGGGCGTGTTGGGCCAGCTGAGGAATCCTGCCTCCCACCACAGGCATGCCCACAGTGACTAATGCTGCTCACCCTGCAGCCTAGGCTCACGCTCACCCCGTGCTCGTGTCACTTTCAAAGCATCTGGTGGCAATTTAGGAATCCAAACAGCAAAACCAGGCAGGTGTATATTGCAGGAATGCAATCAAAGGTAAAAAAAGGAAATAAATACTGACATTCACCCATTTTAAATTTGAGCTGGGGAGCTTGCCTGTTTACTACCTTGTCTAGAACACCAAAAAAGATGAATTATCCCATGGTTTCATCTGGCAGTAGAGCAACACAGAAGAGATGTTTGCACCAGTAGATGGATGAGCTTCATTACTTTGGAAGTAGTCTCTTGTACAGAGATGCTGTATCAATTTAAGGTCCCTATTTATTATCACTGAAAGCAATCTCCACAATCAGACCCCTGATGTCATGGCTGACACACACACAACGAGCCTGCCCCCAGTGCAAGGCTCTTTGACCTTCTCCAGCTCCCTGGTGTGCACACTGACCTGGAGCTCCTCAGTGGGCTCCTCAGCTGACCACCAAACTTGTGTTCTCAGCTTGGGAACCCACAGCACAGAGCTGTTTATTATTGCAGCTAGGTTAAAGATAGCAACTTTTAATGAAATTAATCACATTTTATTCTCTAGAGCACCAGTGGAACGTAGTGGAGTGCACTCAATGTAGGGTGCAATTCAGGAAATGTAATTACATTCATTCAAGCTCTTTGAATGGTAATCTATAACAATGTTTGTCCTTTATTCCAGCAGGATTTATTTCCATTCCCTCAAGCCCTTTGTCCCCTCATCAGGCAACACCACCTCTGTTAGGAGGCTGGAAGGTGACAGTACTAAACCTGGGCACTTAGAGTGGAGCCCCTCTGTGTACCCATGATCATCCCCAGCCAGCCCTGGCCCCTCACTGCTAAATGAGCTCAAGACATTTGCAATCCAGCCCAACATTCCCACTGTGATTGTTCCAAGCCATTCTGAAGTCAAGCTTCCCACCTACTTGGATGCACAGGGGTTTTTTTTGTTGTAAACCTGAGAAAGATGAAACATCCTCTAGCCCCGAGAACAGACTTCATCTCACTTCTGGCAGAGCAGCCCAAACTTGTCATGAGGTTATTTCTATTTTCAAGATCAAGCCCTCCTGGGGATGATTTGGCTCCCTTAGTTTAGGTGCTTATCTGAGACTTGCATGAATCACCTCAGCTACTCCTTCCCTCCCTCCCCTGGTATAGAGGTTGCCTTAAATAACCCTTCAGAGATAGAAGTTAGGTGTCTTCTTGAAGACAGGCAGGGAAAATGAACCACGTTTTAACAGTGGGCAGTAGCTGGCACTGAAGATCATTCATTTTGCATCCCAAACATCCTCCCAGATTCCTAAGGAAATTGGTTTCAGGACTTATTCTAAAGTAGAAGTTGCATCAAGGCTTAAAAGTTACCAAAGGCCTTATTTTTCATGTATGTTTCTAATCTCTTCTTCCCATTGCTGCCAACCAAAAGCTTCCTGCAGCAATTCCATGGCTTAGCTTTGCCCTGAACAGGAGAAGGGGCAGAAGAGGGAGCTGGACTGATAATTGTATTGTGCCTAGTCTGTGCTTTTAAATTATATTCCATTTTCCCTCTCTCTTCTTTTTGTTTCTCCTAACTGAAGAGTCTTTTTTTCTAAGGAAAGTTACCCCAACCTTTTGTACCCCAAGGGCTCCTGCACTTCTCTATTCCTTCTTTATTCCTGTTTCTGTTCTGAGATGGGATGACCAGAACTCTTCATAATATCCAAGATACAAATATTTCTGTATTTGCAGCATCACAGGGCCAATTCTGATGTTGTTCTCTACTCCTCTCCTGGTATTTCTTGTTCTATTTACTCTACTGAGCAACACTGCACTCTGAATTTGCAAGGAATTATCCACTGTACCTCCAATAGGGTGTTGGGTTTAACCCCCTCAGCAAAAAAAGGATTATTTCCTCTCCCTTTCCATGCATTATTTTGCATTCGTTGACACTGAATTTCACTTGCCTGTATTTCCAGCTCCATGTCAAAAGAGTCTGTGCAAGTTGTTTCAGGCAGCTTCAGGTCAGATTATTGTAAATAATTTTAGTATCCTCTGCAAGCTCTGTCTTCTACTTAAAAACAAATAATTGATGAATATGTTGACAACAGGTCTTTGAAGGATTTCATCCCAGCAATAGCTGGTGTGGAATCAGGTGTTCCAGTTCTTTGCTTCTTATTTTTAACCACTTATCAAGTCGTAAGAAGACTTTTTTTTCTTTCATTCCCTGATAACTGTGGTTCTAACATATTTCTGTGAAATACAACTTTTGTTTTCAAAGAGTTGTTGACAAGGTATCAACAATATCTGCTGTATCCTTCTAGTAGGTTCCTCCAAGGACTTCCACTGACTCAAAAAAAACCAAATTCCCTTTACAGGAGACATCCTGTCTCCTCTCTGATACATTTCTATTTATCTGAACTTCCATTCCTATTTTGATTTTAACCAAACTACCTAATACAGGAGGCAGATTTACTGATAGTCTCCCCAGATGGCCTCAGAAGCCCCTGCTAGTTTGGTATATTCTTGCTTTACTTAAGCAAACAACAAACCAAGAGCAATTTCTTATTTTCATTCCTTGAGAGCTCTTACACTGCTCCATTGCCCTGTTACCAGCGTATTTCATCCCTGCTTTTTTGGCAAAAGGCCTTTTAGAACTGACATTTCCAACAGAGCCATGACTCTCAAAGAGACATGTCTGGTCCAGTGAAGACAAGTCCCTGCAATCCAGCTGCCTTGAAGATACCAAAGCTAATGATCTGTAGCCTGAGAGGAGCAGAGTCATGAGAAAGGAAGGAGTATGAGGCAAAAAGGCTAAAGGATGAGTCATATTATTTAAAATAACTGACACCTAAGCTTCTCATCACCGTGGCACCCAGCAACGTGCTTGTCCTCAGCCCACTCTGACTGGAGGACAGAGCTCTGCTAGGAACCCATTGCATCCAGTTGCCACCCTCAGTTCCCAGTAAGTCCCAGTCTGCACTAACACCTTGGAAACCTCGGCTGATGCCTCATGTCTCAGGCACAGCAGGGACTTGCAGCACTGGGGATCCCACACCACTTAACCCAGCACTCCCATTAACTCCAGTCAACGGGGATCTGTCCCGAGTTAGGGTGGTGCCAGCTGTAGCTTCTGCCCCAGGGGGAATAATGGGAGTGTTTTGAGCACATTGCCACTCTTGAACAGCACTGTGGTCTGCAGCAGTTGTGTCCATCACAGATACTGTCAGAGCAATGGCTCAGATCACTCCCTTCCTATGAAAGGAGCAGGCATTAAGCCAAATATACATAGAGCACTCCCTTCCCCATATAGTTTAATTATCATCTCATGATTTTGGAGCAGCTATTCACTTTTATTGGTTTTATTTGTCTTTTGCTACAGCTTGTGAAATGCAGAAATTTAATGGAAAGCTGGAATTATCTACTACAGTTCTGAGAAACTGTGCTTAAACAAAAAATACTCCATGAAATACTACAAGATTCATAGAAGAAATCAGACTTTGGACCACGCTCAAGGGATGTGACAACAGTGAAAGTTTATGCCCATTTGGAGGTAGATAATTACATAAGTTTGCAGCTTTCAAGCACGTCACTTCATAAATACACTTACCCAAGCATTGCTCAACATGTTAGTGCAAAAAGGCCAAGATTTCCAAGGTTGGATTGGCTTGACAGTCTTTCCCAGCAAACATCATTCAGGAAAGGCTATATATGATTAATTTTATTTATTTTTTTTAACATAATGTCCAACCAAAACACAGCTTTGCAATAATTTAAACACTATCAACATAAAACTTAAGTACTGCAATTACAACCCTGTATTTAGGATAACACCCAAAAAGTTAAGAAGATTTTTACTACACTTAACGATTAAAATAAATTAACAGATTTGTTCATTTGCCCATCACGAAGAAAAAAAACAAAACAGGTTTATGAAGCTAAACTGGTAGCACATAGCACAAGAAAATAATTTATTTGTTTTTTTAAGATGCTGCAGGAAATCTCCACATTCATTTTTGCCAAGGACTCATCTGGGACTGACTCCCACCACTGTGCTATGAGAGCTTCATTAGGGAGGTGTGATAACAACATCCCAGAACCAGCAGCAGAACAGAGGTTTTGCTTTTCTCCCTTGGACACAGCTTGCAACTTCTCACACACTGAGATGAGCAGGAAAGATTCCTCCTTACAAAAAGCCTACCTACAATTTTCCTCTTCAGCTTCATCCAGACACAGAAGACAAAACAGATTACCCCATGAATGAACAGGCAAACTAGCTGTCAGTCAGACCAGGCAATCTCAGTACAAATAGAGGAAGATTACTGCAAAATACAGAGTCTGACATGCTGACAGAAATCACTCTTGTCAGGCTGTATTGATAGGCAATGACACCCAGGCTACTTTGGGTGCTTTACTTCCCCAAACTTCTTTTTTTTTTTCCCCATGACTGTAAATGCTGAACTATATCTTTCTTATGTCCTCAGTAAAGGGTGGTTGGGGTTTTGGTTTGTTTTTTTTTTTTTGGTATGATTCATAATCAGCTGCTTTGAAATCTAATTTTTTTTCCCCATGACTTAAGTGAATGTGTCATTGTCACTTGGGAACAAGCAACAAAAAGCACGAACAGGAACATGTTCAGCACAGTGAGCAAGGCCAAATATTTCTGGATCTCTGTCTTCCAGTACTACTAGAATTTCAAAGTTTCTCTCCTAGACCTTGCTTTCTGCTGCAAACTCCTACCCCTTGCTGAGAATTCAGAAGTGGCTGTGCCAACTCAGCCTTTCATTTTAATTAAATCTAAAAAGCAGGAGTTATTGAACATTATTTTATACTGCTTAGAGGCAGTAATTGGACTGCATGTGCCTTTTCTCTTTGCAGCCATGGGCATACTTCTGGCAGGTTCACACAGCTTTTGCTCACAAGCACAGAGTACATGGATCCTTCCATCCAACTGGGATACAGCTAACAGATGCTCACAGAGGATGTTATGGGTGGCTTTTATAAGGGCTAGGCTCCCTTGGCTCTCAGGATTCCTCACTGAGATGAGCCAGCAAAAACCAACACATAAGCAGAAGCTACTCAGCAAGGCAGTGACAATGCAACCAATGACCATGCCTTTTCCAGGGCTGTGATAGGCCCAGCTCCAGTGCAAGGAAAAATAAGATTACTGGAGAGGAATCTGAGTCCAGGTCTCGTCTGGAGCTCTGGTCATTCTCCAGCCCCACCATGGCACAACCATTTCCATGGATCTTGAGACTCACACAGTGCACTCAAGAATACTTGATATATTTGGAGATATGGCCCAGTCTTATCACTTTGTTTTGGACCAGGAACAAGACCAGAGTGCTTTACCCACAGCAGTGTGAGGAAGGTGAACAAGGGACACCCAGCTCAGCACTGCTGTCACTGTGCAGCCTTCCTCAGGGGCAAACACCTCTGGCTCCCTGGCAGCCCACTCAGGCTCTGTGGGTATGGCAGATGGGGCTGTACCAAGGAGCTGGCTGGTCCCTGCAGCTCCCAGGGAGGTCCCCTGTACTCTTTTACCTGCTTTTAGCAAGTGGGCAGCAGCCTGGGGGAGGGAGGTGCAGCAAACACCTCGGGAAGGATGCCACAGCACCTTGCCAATACTCCAGCAGCAAAGCTGGTTTGGGAGCTGCCTCCTCCTCCTCCTTGCCACCACCCCCACATCTCCCTGCTTGCACAGGAGGGCTACCACACCTTCCCCCTGTGCCAGTTCAGCTGCTTGCCTAACCACAGGGAAGCTGGGTGCACGTTCACACGTGGAGCTTAAAATCTAAACCTCCAAGAGAGCACCGTGTTCTTTAAAAAAACCCAAACAAATCGCCCCCAACTCAAAGCATCTCACAGGTCTGGCACAAAGCACAGCCACGCCAGGAGCTGAATCAGCTTGAAGAGGAAGCAGCACCCACCAGCTGCAGAATAAGGAGGGAGAAAGGCACAAGGAACTGGGGGCAGGATTGAAACCACTCCACTCCACCCTGCCCCAAAACGAAAGGGGAACAGGGCACAGCCTGACAGCTACTTTTCACTGTGCAAAGCACAACTACAAGCACAAGAAAGTTTCTAGGAGCTGAGCTCACTGAATGCTTCAGTGTGCTGCATGTGCCCTGCCAGCAGTGAGCCTTCATCACTGCCCACAGCCAGCCTCGCAGCACCCCAGCCCCCCCAGATGCTCAGCTACATGACCCCTATCTATCCATCCTCTTAAAAAAATAATGTAATATCAAAGATCCCCTTTTACCACCTCTGCAGAAAAGCACCATTGCTTTGCTGGCACAAAAGCCTGTGTGCAGCCTCAACTGGCAAAGAGTTAAATTGTCACGTGGACACTCACTGGGGTAAGAAGGTTGGAGGAGATTAAAACACAGAATGTGTATTGTAGCCTACAGAATCAACTTCCAAACGTCCCACAAACAATGCCTGCCAGAGCATCCTGGACATAATCATTACTGGAGGTCCGAGGAGACCCTTCCTTGTGGAAAGCTGAGCTGCTGAGCCCTGGTCAACAGCCAACCCCATCCCATGACCATCCTCCCACGGCCAACGGCGTCAGCATCAAGCTCTGAACTTGGTCCACCAGCACAAAGAACTCTGCTGAGATGCGTGAGGTCAGACTCATCACTCACCTCCTTGCACTGCTAGCCATTTTTCTCCACCTTCTTCTTATTAGCAGCTTGTCTGTGCCCAAAGGCAGAGTAAACATCTGCCCTGAGCAGAAAAGAAAGCCATGAGAGCCATAAACTTCCTAAACATCGTTCCTGCCAACACCTGTCATTCTCTTCTCCATTTCCTATTTGCTCTGTTTTCATTTAAGGTATTGTATGACTCAGACAAGGCCTCCAGAGCTTCAAAAGAATTCCTGTGTCTGACTGCCTCAGCTTTATTAAAAGTAACCGAGCCATTGATCATCATCAGAACACGCAGTCTCGGGAGAAGCGATATCATTTGTAAACAAACGATCCTGTGAACACAAACACTCCACCAGCTGTGGGTAACAGGGAAAGGAGTGTTTGGTCAGGGAGGTGAGAAGCTCCCCCACCACAGCAGCAGATCATCTCGGGGATGACAGAGTCGTGCTGCACGGGCAGCCTGGCTAACGAGAACATGCTCTTCCAAAGGCACATCAAGGGGGAGAAGTCATTTTCTTTTGCTGTTGTCGAGTGTCTAAAGGCAATTTCATGCTGCTGTCTCTTAGGAGGTGAGCAAGCAAGACTGCTCATCCCCAGCACGGCCAATTCCCCACGTTCAGGGGAGATGGGGGTTTTCAGCTGACAGATCCATCCATACCCTCACACGCTGCATCTCGTGGCTGGCCCAAGCGTGAAGGCTGGGGAAGGGAATGAATGCATCGCTGCACTGCAACACCTGGGGAAAATCACACTCCTTCCCTTCCCTTTCCTCCAGCTAGCTGCAAACAGGATCAACCTGTCTGGGATACGAACCTTCCTTCGACAGAAAGAAAGTAATGAAGATCAGCACCATGGATTAGAGGATGTCAAGAGTGAAAAGTGCTAAATAAAAGTCTGTTGAAGCATCTGCCAGGTACAATCATTCATTTTTCAAGCGTAACTGACCAAATATCCATAAAAATGGGTAGGAAGACTTTTTAAAATAAATGCTTTGGTATGAAAGATCAATGTTTCCTATTGGAAAATTTAATGGACAACTCCTGGCAAACATTTAACTTGAATACGGGGCAGGCTGAACAGCTGCTGCTGCTGGGATGGAGTGGCTATTGTGCATCAGGTTTTTGGAAGGAAAAGGATGCCAGAATCTGCACCAGATGCCCTGCATTCCCCGACTGAGAATACATTTAGCATGTTCAGTTTAACACCACACAAGTCACACGGAAGCCACCACAAATCTGCAGAGATTTGTCAAACAGAAAGTGGGCATCTAACCAAGAATAGCCCCAGCAGAGCAGACACAGCCAAGGTCCTTCTGGTCTGCAGCCAGAACCCTCAGTACCCAGAAATAATAACTTGGTAAGACAATGTCCCTGAATCAGCTGGGGCAAGTACCTGCTGTTCCAGGAAAACTGCTTGGGAAAATTCTCTTTAAAGAAATCATTGTGCACGGGGGGGGAGATAAAAAGGAAACAACCTCACGTTACTCTCACTGCTGGGTGAATACTGCACGTGATCCAAAACTTGTCCTCTGGCCACCAAGAAGCTCAGCTGAGCTGCTGCTTTGAGGTGAAATCCAGCTTGCTTTAAGTTCACAGAGCATATGCATATCAGCAGCTTACTTGCTTTGGGGGCTAAGGGTGTTCAGCAGTGTGTAAAGGTGCTGAGGGGCAGAAATGGCAGCACTGCCATGTGGGTCTTCAAAAGAAAAGCTGTAGCTGTCTGCAAATTCAGGGCTCATCTAAACTCAAACAGCTTCTCTAGGCACTCCAGAGTTCCCTTTGAAGTATGTATCTACGAGCACATATGGTCCTGCAGCATATCCACACACATTCACCAGAAGGGAATGAGAGTGGGTGGAATACATAAGACTACCCCTAAGAAAGGGAGGAGGAAGAAGAGAGAATAAAAAAAGTCCTGGCATAAACAAACAGCTGCTATTTCTAGACCTTCTGGTTGAACCCCTCCTCCGTGCTGATGCCACTCTGCAAGATCCCTTCTTCAACTTCAGAGACAACAGGAGAAAGAAAAGTGCAAGAGCACGCACTTTGACAACCCAGTTATGGCCACTTACAAACACACTGTAAATCCATTCACTGCCTAACACACCAGCAAATGCATTTGCTCAGTGTGTACCCAGTGTAGCTTGATGCTCTCTGTGCAGCACATTCAAGCAATAAAAATAAATAAATAAATAAAGCAGGTCTGGATTAGACTCAGAGGCCACAATAGTAAGGAAATAAAAAGAATAATTATTGACAGTGGCTTGGTTAAGCTTAGAAAAGCTTAACAGAAAAGGATTTTTTCTGTAATTGCCATCCCTAACCTTTTATCCAAGCTCAGTGGGCACATTACCTAAGTCAGCAGGAAGTTTAGCCACTCCACACAAAATTAATAACATTTATGGGCTGCCCCATCGCCCACAGCCTTCCCAAAGCTTTTTACAACCAGAGCAGTGAACGTGTTTCTGCCCTTCCATCATTAAACGGTCCACACCACACTTAGCTGCTTAAAACAAAACACCCCCCACCCCCACCTTTGGCAGGGAGCATCCCTGCAGACTGAGCCTCCCACTTTTATGCACTCTCAGAAGTAAATTCACCTGACAAACAGGAATAAACACATGCTTCTCAAGAGCAATCAGTGCATCCCCACCTTTGGAGCGTGGCAAGCTCCTGCACCTTCAGGGTACCCTCCCCTTGCCCAGCCATACCCAGGAGCAGCACCCTGGGCTCCAAATCAGGGGCTTCCCTGCTGGGTTCAGACAGGAGTCAGCCCTTAAATCCCTCCATCCCATCCATCTACAGACCAGAGCTCACCAAAGTTGAAAGGATGTGTTTCAAGTGCCTGTAAAATGGCTGTGGAGTGAACCTGCAGGACCAAGAGAGAGCTTTCAGCCTCCCTTTGTATTCAGGTACATGGAGAACAAGATAAACTAGTTTAACTAATGCTGACCCAGTTTCACACCAGAAAGGACCAAAACAGACACAAGAAGTTAAAGGATATTTCTTAAGAGATGCTGTTCATGGGTTTTGAAATGGCAAGCGTGAAATATTTGAGTCTCTTTGATACAGTTCTGGGCAAGGACCAAATGGAGCAAAACCAGGTCAGCACCCTGACTTCACAAAATCGTGTTGAAAACCATTAAGAGGAGAATACAGCACATGCTTGAGAAGGCAGTGCTCTGTTCGGTGTCACAGACCAGGAACAAGAGAAATCAAGAGAAGGATAAACAAGTCTGGCTGGGAATTGATTGTTGCTTTTGAAATTTTAGTGGAACAGTTGGAGTAAGAAGCTGACTGCAGCTGAACTGAAAAATCACTATGTGGAGCTAGATTACTCATCTACTGTTAAGCCAAATTAAAGTGTTCTTCCCACAGGCAAAGCTGAAGATTTCAAAAAAGCCATAAATTATAACTCAGGAAAGTTTGGAAAAAGGCTCTGCAAAACCAAAATGAGTTTTATACTTAATGGGGAAGAAAACAAAAGACAGATGAAACTTCATGTTGCTCAATATTACAATAACTACTACGCAGCACACGGGACGTGGCCAAGCCAAGAAGCTGAGGAGCTGAATAAAAGAAAAGTTCACTTTCTGTCCCAGCTACAGCCAACCTTCCCTGCTCAAGTCACCCATTCAAGCTGTTATGTAACAGCAGAGGCAGGGGGGGGGAAAAAAAGGGATATTTTCAGCGACTCAGCCCCTTATGACAGCTGATATTAGGAAGCACTACCAATACAAGTTTGACAAGGCAATACTGCTTAACATTTTTTTGTCATTAGGTAGTGAACTCATCAGTTGGAAGTGCAAAAAGCAAACGGGCAAGGCACAGGCCTTTTAGCAAAGTGCCTCACTGAGTACTTCTGTCCAATTTATTTTCCAGGAGTGATTGGACAGCAGCCCATTTCTAACCATTTATTTTTCATGTCTGGACAAGGCAATGTAACTTCTACACAATTTAATCTCTTTGCTAATAGACTTAGCCGTTAGAGCTGAAATACACAAGCTTAACAATAAGGCTAAAATACTCAGAATACTTAAATCCCAGAAATGTGTTTGCTGGCTTTAGTTCAGGACAAGGAGAAGCAACTGGCTGAAATGCAGCAGACAGAGGAACTGCAGAGACCTGCCAAGAGGTTTTATTGGACTCCACAAAACTGCCTACAGAAGAACGACTACTCCAAGCAGGGCACAAAATCTGGCTACCAAAAAACCAACCAGTGAAGCTCCTCCAAAGGGCTGGGAAGCACCTGGGTGCCCCAACTGTTCACCTCGGGTCAGTGCTACCCTAAAATTGCAGGGATGCTGGGCTGAAAACCCCCAGGGATCATTTGAGCCACCACTGTTGTTTCCTTCTGCTTTCAATCTGCCCTTCAGTGAACAGGCTGCAATTTACCTCTTCACCCTCACCCTCAAATTTGTTTGGATAAACAGGCTCTCCTTTGTCCCAGCTGCTACTACATTTACACATTGTCTTGTAAATCAGCTGCTACAAAGGGAGGCAGGCCCTTGAATGAAGACACTACCATTTTTGTTCAGAACAGAGCTAAGCAAGTAAGAGGCACAAAACTTCATTTATAACCTATCTGGAAACAATTGGGTTTTAAAAGGTGAGAAGTTTGAAAAAGTTTACTAAACAAACCTAGCCAGTTACAGTCTACAGAGTCAGCTCACAAACAAGTTCAAGGCTGAATAAATTCCCAAAGCAGTGCTGTTTCTGAGGAGAAAAAAACTTGAAACCCTTGCTTCCTCACCATTTCAAGGGCCCAAGAATTATTGGCAAGTGATTTAGCTTTTATTGAGCACACAAATAGAGAGGAATTATTCACAGAGGAAGGGAATGAACTATTCACCATGGCTATTAATGACAAGAGACCTAAACAGCATCCAGGAGTTGCAGGATAAACATCAGGAAAAACTTCATGCAGTAATAATGGCTGAGCCAAGGAACAGCCAGCTATGAAGTCTTCCCTGTCAAGAGGTCTGGAGAAGAGGTTCAAGGAGCAGCTGTAATGAATGGCTTAACCACAGCCTTCCAACAGAGCATGAACTCTGTATATGGCCTCTTTACATCCCTCCCTAAGCCCACTTTCCATTATTTTAAGTGTTCTTTTAAATAAACTTGAGTTTGCCGAGACCTCTCGCACGGGTTGACAGTTCAGCAGAAAAAAAGATCAAAAGCAAATCCTCATCTGATAGGTGCCCAGGTTTTCTGGAAAGCTATCAGCTCAGTCTCAGAGGAAAAAATAAACTAAAATAAAATTGGCACTGGCTGATCCAAAGGCCAGGAATGAATTGCATGTGATGCCTGCAGTCCAGAAGCAAGGTTCTCTGATGGGATGCTGTGGAGAAGCTTCAGCTGGATAGATGCAGGGAGTCACTGACTCTAGCAGACACTCCTGTGTTCTTAATAAACATTAAGCTTAAAAAATTAATTGCAAATCATAAGTTTGAGTGGCAAAAATATCTTTATGCCTTTGACGAAGGGAGGTGGGGGCAGAAAAATGTTATGGATTTGGATTTAAGAGCTTTTTGCCCTAAGTACAAGATTTATATGAAGTCTTCTACAAACTTCTTTTGGCACATCTACACAGGACAAGGGACACTCACCTGAAGCCAGATCAGTTTCTGTCCTGAGCCAACACAGCCTGTATAGAAAAGGGAGTGAAAAGAAGCCAACAACCAAGAAGCATGGGAGGGTCTGGAAGCCTGTAATTTGTGTTGTGAAGGGAGATTACAGCCCATCTGGCCCAGGCAGAGTACAAAGGAATTCAGAGTGACTTGTGTTCCCCCCTTCCAGCCAATACATATAACCCTGTCCCTAACTTGTTGACATAATCTGCCACTTTGCCACTGCTGCAGCCCCCGTGGGGGCCCAGGCACTGTGCTTGGGAAACCATATGTTAGGTGAAATCCCCTCCTGTGACACAGGCTTGTGCTGTGGCTTGGTCTGAACCTGCACTGATGGGCTCCGAGTGCTCCACCACCAAGATTTATTTTTCTGCTTGGAGATAATGCTGCTGAAACATCTGTAAAAGCAAAGCCATACATTTTAGTATTAAACCCTTGCACTAAGTATTAAAGTGACAGTCAGATTAAAGGAACTGTAATATATAATGCCCCAGTTTAAACTCTCCCTCAGATTATTACCCATGAAAGAGTTTTTAATATCTTTTTTTTTATAAGGTGCAAGACACCTGCTTGTCTTCCATTTTTGTTCCACATACACACCACTTACCAAGGCTCCTGGCATTTTACTAAGCTCTGCTCCAAAGGCAGCAGTGGTGGAGATCAGAGGAACCCACATGTCACCTTCATGTCACCCTCACAACCAAGAGCTGAGACAACATGAGCCTGGGGCTCCTCAACATGTGGCAGAAGAAAACTGGGAGGCAGATGTCCCACAGGGAGGGACACACTGCTGTCCTGGCAGCAGCACCACCCCAAGCAGCCCTTGGCCACAGACAGCAGGGCACTGCCTCTCACTGCCAGCACGGGATGGAAACAGGTACAGAAGAAATTTTACAGTGACAGGAAACTCATCCAGTCACTTCCTATTTTAGTCATTTCTCATCCTGACAAGCAGAGGCAAATTTGACCAAAAGGCTCCTAATCAGAAGGCCTTACTGAGTCCTGAACAAAGAAAAATGTGCTTTTAAGCTCTCAACTAGTATCACTGTGGTGCACACAGACAATAAGAAGCTGTAAGAAGCTTTTCTGTCTTGTATTTGACTATAGGGTGACTGAAAACCAGAGCAAAATCATGTAGAAAAAAAAATATCTCTCTCAAAATCAAAACAAACATCCCTACAAAGAACTAACTCAGTGCCTTGTTGTGTTCTCCACCAAAGGCAGGCAAGAAGAAAGTGTGGTTGGGAGTGGGAAGTCCCAGAGAAGCAGCCAACAGGGACCCAGCCCTCAGGATGCCACCGTCCCAGCCCAGTGCCCAACAAGTTCCTTCAGCTACTCTGGGTCTTGCTTTCCACATCTGCAGAGTGGGGATAATAACAGGTCTTTACATCACAGGGGTGTTCCACAGATCAATTAGTTAATGTCTGAAAAGAGCTTTGAAGATACAGCAGGTGGTGAGCATTATTATGCAAATGACATGATTTAAGAAAATCACAAGTGCTGGATTAATACTAATCCCTTTGATATTTAAAAGACACCATTTTTTCATATTTTAAAGCAGTGAGTTTATGTGCTGTAGCTTTCCACAGTTGCTGCAACAACAAATTTTAACCTTTTCTTTCTGCACAGCCAAGACACAGAACACCTCTGCAGCCATCTTCACACAATCCCACCTCAAAACTAGGAGCAGGGGAAGAAATTCTGTATGTTGATAAGCTGGATAACTAGATCCCATGCAGGAATATTTCTCAGAGGATAGAAATTGCAGCTGAGGGACAGGCAGAAGCCAGTGAGAGCGCTGAGGTGGGAGCAGAACGAAGAACCTGAGGTGAGCAGCACCATCAGAAACCAAGTGAGAGCACCAGCAAGTTCCTGCCTTGCCTTTGCCAGACCTCTCTGTGAAAGCAAGACATCCCACCCAGTGCCTAAAAACTCCTCCTGCTTGCAGGACTTCCACTGCCACATTCCCTTTCTGGGAGGAAGCCTGTTTCTGGTTTCCTGCACCATAAAACTTGGTGCAAACCACCTGGTGCCTTTGGTCTAGGAATCTGTACAACGTTGCTGTGTTTAAAACCAGCTTCGTATCAACTCCCTCTGGAATGCACGCCTGAAATTGATATTAATGAAACAAGATCAGATATTAATATTCTGCACAGCCGGTCCCTCAAGCTGTGCTGTAGCATCAAATCAAATCTTTCCCCAAGTCAGTGTACAAAATCCAAATAGGGGATGGCAGGTACTATTGACGTGGGAGGAAGCAGCAGGAGCATTCCCAAACTTGAGAATCTCTTCAGTTCCCAGCTAGAGGCAGCTCTGCTTCCTTTCCCACCACATCTCCCACAGCAGCCATATGATCAGCTGTCCAATAGAGTCATGGGATCCAAGCTGAACACTTAGTTGGTGGGGCTTTTTTAATCTCCCGGGTCAATATTAACAGCATTAGGATTGCTCTTTAGGAGGGAGCAATGATTCTGCACTCCAGGAACAAAGAGGCATTTGCAGAGCTCCCAGGGAGCTCCAGTGAGGAATTTCCTTCACGTGCCTCTGCTCGCGATTGATGTGGTGATTTTTTGTTTTAACTAGACCCAGTTGTACAGCTTCACAATTTCATTTTCTTGCATAAAAACACACTCGGCATCACCTTAGAGTGCTCTTGTTAGTTCCATTTAGATAGCTCACAGACAATATAGATCCAAACCAGCACCTGAGGGTCATCCTTCAGGTAAGAGAAGACTCTTGAGGGTCTCAGAGCACAAATGGTTTTGGACACGTGATTTCCACTCTGGACCTGCCAGCCCCAGGGGGTAAATCTGCAGTTCTGATGCTGGGCAATAAGTAAAACATTCTGCTCTCCTGTAAAGTGGTAACCACCTCCTCTCCTGAACAAGACCTGATAACTCCATTGAAGAACAACACACAAGTGGGAGGATGAAGCAGCTTCTTCCATCTTCACAGGGGATCAAATCCCCTTTTCTTTCTAATCCAAAGGAGAAAGTGCATTTCTCTCTCAGGAGTACCCCCTGCCCACAGGTGGCTCGAGGTTTGGTTTACTCTGACTCCACAACTTCAGTCAATTCAGTTTTTTCTGAATATTTTGAGTTTGCACAACTGCTCACTTTACAAGAAAATCAGACTGCTTCTCTTAATCAGCTACTCGGTTTGAGGTACATGGGTCCATCTTATTTAAGTAGGCCATAGACATTTATAGCCAAAATTACAAAGAGGAAAAATATTACAGCATTCTCCATGAATGAATATGAACTGAAGAGAAGGTTACTCTGATCATTTGTAGCTCAGCCACAAAGTTTCCAGATTGCTGATCTCCTGGCTTTGGGATCATCTGCATCACATCTGTAATTGCATTTACCTCGATGGCTTTAAGCTTATTAATGATTCACAGGTAAAAAAGCAGATGCTGGAGCATATGTCATAAAGCAGTGTCTGCAGCATATGTCATGAAACACTGCTTTATGGGGACTAGGCTGAGCAGAATTCTTCCTCCACTCCTAATCTCTCCCAGGTTTGTGAACAGGATATTCAGAATTTCAGTCGAGGAAAAAAAAATAAAATCAATTGAAGTGAGGTTTATTTGAACTAAAAAGCAAAAAAAAAAAAAAAAAGGTTATTGTGTGGTCTGGGATGTTTGATCTCATGCTTTATTGAAGCAAAACTATTTAAAAATAAATTATTCCAGGATCACATCTTTCTTATCTTCTGGCTAATACACATATATATGACTAAAAAAATTTACTCAAATTGTAATATGTCCTCTCCCTTCAGTTAAACATAGGAGCTTAGCATTAAATCTGCATTTAAAAAAAATAAGAAATTCAGCTCATGCATCCTAGGGACTACCAGTAGAGCCAAACCAGGCCTTTGCAGCTGAGATCACTGCTCTGCCTTTGGCACAAGTATAACTGAAATATTCCAGAAGACAGATATGTCCCATTCTTTCAGGTGTTTTAAATTAACATTTATGGTACTCAAGGAATTCCTATTGAAAAACAAAAAAACCCACAAACCTCTACCTTCAGCAACTTTCAAAACCTTCACTTGGAAAACATGAAGTGAAAGCTTTCACATGACAGAGGATATTTTCCTTCAAAAACACATCACTTGTAACTATAAAATGTATTCTACATATATATAATACATACAACAAAGTCACATTTTTTTTTTTTATAGCTGCAGTTGTCTCCTTGAATAAATCCACCATGATGGCATCTTCATAACCTGTTAGAGGCATGGTACCCTGCAGCTGCCATTCCAGCATCCAGCCCCACTGTTTCCAAATGAAACCCATAAACATCATGGCAGAACATGGAAATCCCTCTAAGCTTTCTCGTGACAGAGATCACAATCCTCATATTCAGGTAAAGTCTGCTGCAAAGTTATTTTTCACATCTGAAGACAATTATCTCTACTTTTTACCCCATCATTCATGTTTTGATTTTCTTTCTCTGCTGCAAGCAATAAAACACCTTTCCATTCAGTACATGAATAGTGGAAATATTTTTAAAGCCTCACATTTTACAAGGTTTTCCTAAAGCTTCTTAAGAATATGAATGATCTGTGCAATGGCTCCATAAATTAAGGTGCAACTTGGGCATACCAACTCCCTTCTCTCCCTCTACTCATTCCTCAGAGCTCTGAACCATCCTGGGATGCCTTTGCAGTGGGAGGGAGTAGGGAACTCATTTCCTAAGTGCTGTGTTTACTTTGCATACCTTGTGGGCAAAAGCTGGCAAGAAAGGATTGGAAGGTGTTTGCTTTGAAATTATCACCCCATTTACAAGATTGGAAAAGAAGTGATGGTGTGCATGGTGCACAGGAGGTCAGCAGCTGAGGGGGGAAACCAAGGCACCCAGAAAGATCCCCCCAGAGCACGCAGGGCCAAGATACTTAGAGCACCCTAGAGAAGAAAAGCAGCAGGCAGTTCTGTGCACAACTGGCTAAAACCACCTCATGCTGCTCCCAGTGGCAGCAAAGCTACACAGAGCCATGGCTGCTATGGGAAGCACAAGCTCAACACCCCAACTGGGTTTGCAAAGGCCTGCTCTGGGCCACCCAGGAGGGGATGGGCAGCAGAGGAAGAGCTACAGACACAGGCAGGGCTTGATAACAGAAAGAACTGGGCAACAAAGTTAAAGCAGGTCTTGAATCAATCCTGGATACTTTTATTTTTCCTTTGGTTTTCAGCTCCTCAATCCCACACTGCAAAACAACATGTGTTTGCAAGGCCACACTGTGAAACACATCAGAGATACAGTCACTTCTCTCTCTTTTTTAAGCCTTCTAACAACTCCTTATAATACAATGTAATGCCAGGTCAGATCTCCTGTGCAGGTCACAGCACAGCTCCATAAAACAGTGATGGTGGCACAACAAAGCAGCTACTGGCCAGGGATGTCAGCAACTACTCAGGGCAGAGCTGCCTCCAAAGACTTTCCCTCCCTGAATGATGGTCTGTGCATGCTGCTAACCCACTTGGAACAGAAACACTCCCCCCTGTGCCAAGCCATCTCGTGGGCACAGAAAGCCTGATGTGAAAGTGCTTTGTAGAAGGCTTTGCTCCAGCCAGAAAACGTGGGGATGCAGGTCTGCTTTTGCACAGGAGCTATTGGGGAGAGGACATAAGCTAGCAGGTCCTCACTCTTCCTGGTCAAGAAGGGATGCTGCAGAACCCATTTGCCCTACTTGGATACGCCAAAAAATATCACTAAATGGTATTTAGTAGTTATTTATTTGGTATTTAGATTCCCCAAAATTCAACAGAGAGGCAATGTCAAATAAAAACCAACCAACCAACAATATATTACTTACTAAAAGCAGAAATGAAACCAGAAAGCATGAAGTCCCCAGGCGAGAAACCTACAGGACCCCAGTGCATACACTGGGTCACCCAGACAGCACTCTGGACACCAAACCTACACAGACACAGCTGCCCAGACTTCCTATTCCAGCAGGTACCATCTGATCTGTCTGCCCAATGCCACTGAGCTGTTAGCACGGTGTAGGAGCATCTCAGTTTGGGACAGAGACACAGCAGCAAAAAGCAAACAACCCCCCCATGCCAAGTTACAGACATGAGCAAAATAGCCAAGTCTGTGAGACAAGGGAAAGGAGGCAAGTAGTAGCCATTGCTGGCCATGAAGTTACCAGTCTCTTTTTCCCCACCAGCAGTAATGTAGGAGCACACCAGCACTGCCTCATTCAAACCCTCCTAACTTCTAAGGCTGCTAAAGCCTCTTGTGATATCAGAGTTCCCATTCAAGTATAATTCAAGTAGATTAATTATGCCACAGACAACAAAAAAACACAGTCTGCCTCTTCAAATTATCAGTAGAGGAAACTGCCATGAAGAGTTTAGTTTCAAGGATGCTGTTTACATTTGCTCACTCGTTTTACAGGCCCCAGGATCAAAATGAAAAGATAATAACTAATTGCTACAACTGGGAAAAGTAAATTGGAAAGTCCTTACTGAGTACACCTGTACACAATAATTTGAACAGCAGCAGTATAAGCAACACAGATTGCAGAAGTGCAATTAGAGAAGTGGAAAGTGTTACTCTGAGCAATTGAGATACTATGTTTTGATAACTAAGTTACCTGGGAGATGATTCACACGCACAAGTAGCTTAATGTCATTTTACACTACAGGTCCAGGAGGTATCAAAATAGGCATAAAAATCACTATTAAATCAGACAGGATCCAGGACAATTACAAAGTAAATACATCTTCCTGCCAGATTATTGCCCTGAATTTGAGACCATAATATTTCAATCTAAAGCATCTCTTGTCTTGAGATAACAACCACACTGAGATGCTCAACAAGAGGACCTCCTCCTCAAGTAAGCCACATGCCACTTCTGAAGAAGAAACAAACATCAAAACACCCCCAAAAAAACCCTAACAACAACCTCACAAAAACCAACTCAGTCCAAAGGAGTTTTGAGCTCACCTGAGCAGCACGACCAGCACAACCAAAGGGCAGTTCTTGGGTCTCAGGCTTCTGTGCAAATAGATTCCAGGATGAAGTGCCTTTTGACATGTACTTGTTCCTGCTGGGACAGACAAAGAAAAAGATGCTTCAGAGAAGACATAAAACAAGGGATGGGACAACATGCACAATCAAAGAGAAATAACTTGCTCTTGTGAGCACCCTAAGCAAGGAATCATTTTGGAGGTGACATCTTAAAACACGACAGAAAATTCCTACTTTTCACCTGTATAAATGCAAAAGGAGGAAGAGTAAGTAAGGTGAGATCTATTGATTTTGCACTGAATACAGCAATTGAAGACTTAATGATGTGTCATAACAGTCAAGGAACATCAAATCAACAGGACTTTAAAAACAGGATATCAATACACAGAGGCCAAATCGATTAAAAATCAGACAGCTGCAAGAGCTCAAAAAAAGTTTCAACTTTTATGTATTCTTGAGTAACATCATCATGCAAATGCTCATTTTACAGTCCACAAAGACAGGAATTATGCTCTATATTACCAAGTTTTTTTATTAGCTACCTGGAAACGAGTATTTCCTTGGTGGTAAAACTAATGAATTACACGGCTTAGTAACATGATAAATAAAAATAGGAAAGGAAATCACACAGAGTTAGCTTAATTACTTGTAAAGCTGGACTTGTTCCAACCAAAACACTCTGAAGATATCTGAAGGCAGATATATTTATCCAGTAACAAGGAATGCAGGTCAGGTCTGCAAATCAGAGGACAGTGACCTTAAGAAACAAGGAAAGCAAAAGGGATGTGGACACAGGCTCACAATATCCAGAGCTTCTGTTCTTACTAAAAGGGCTAATGTGGTTCATGGATATAAAGACAAGGGAGTGAATGGAAACAGTGAGTGGGGTGGGGTATGCAATGGTAGAGTGACAGTGAAATACTGCACCCAGTTCCATGGCTGATGCTCAAAAATTGTTGTTGAAAATTAGAGAACATGCAGAGCAGAGCTGCAAAAGCAATTAGTATCTGGGGGGGGGGAGAGAAAAAGCATATGTATAATCATATTTAAAGATTCAGTCCTGATAAGATACACAGACAAATGACAGCTTATTTGATCATCTTTAAAGAAAAAAAAATATCAGCAATAAAAAAAAAATTAATACAGCCACAAGAAGACTTAAGAGACCAAGAGATGCAAGTCAAAAGTGTAGAAGGTTCCTGTTAGAAATGAGATATAAATCTGGACAGAAAGCAGTGAACAGCAACAACATACTTAAATATAAACTCTTCCTCTCAGTATTTCCAGGATGAGATATGCATGCCCAATTTGTTCAGCCCATGAGCAATAGCTGAGTGAAATGGTCAAACAACTGCAGGACTTGATAGCTCCTCTGACCCTGAACTCTGACTGACAGCCTCAAAAAGACCCTCACTCCAAACCCTCAAACAAAACAAAAAACCCCAAACAAGATACAAACCAAAACAAAACACCCAAAGGGTATATTGCCCTGCATTTTCACTAATGCTGCTGAACACTGAATTAAATGCACAATGGACTGTGAAATGCTTTCAGATCTTCCCCCACCTAAATGTCAAATGAAGAGGCCATCTGTTAATAAACATAAACATCACCTCTCTGGGGTTTTCTCCAGTGTACCAAGTAAATTCATAGTACCATTTAGTGCTACAAGATTGCCAGGGCAAGTTAAGTGTTTTGGTTTTTCATCTCAGCAGCCTGGGTGGGCAGGAGACAACACCTGGAACACATGGCAGATACATCTCCCAGTCATCAAGGCAGCTTTGTGGTTGTAGAGTTACTGAACCTTGAAAAACTTTGATTTCAAAGTGCTCACAAAGACACTTCTGCCTGAGTAAAAGCATTTCAGAGAAAACCACATCCATTTAGCATAATTGGGAAAAATAAATATCCTACAAGTCACCCATTTCAGTTACTTTTCTTGGTCTGTAAGTTAAACCCAACTAGACTTCACACGAGGCATTTAGGAGGGGGAAAGGTCCAAGTTGCTGCTGATGTGAATCAAAACTGCACAGAAAAACTTACTACAGCTTTTTGACTTCTTACTAACCCCACAAGACTGGAAATAGAAGAGGTTAAACTATTACATTGAATTGATCATTTGTCTCATACTGATTAAGTGAACACAGCACAAAGTTTAACACACGCCATGACAACATAGTAAGGAAGGAGAAATTAATGGTACTTGGATGCATTTAATAGAAAAGCTGCATATTTTGGATTCCCAATTGCAAAGAGCATAGTCAGATCCATTAAAGAGAAAGCACTAACTACCACAAACTAAAGAAAACCACAGCCTGCTACCACTGACCATTCCAAGCACCATGGATCTCCAGGAAGGAAGCTTTACTTGCTATGTATGCCTAGGCTAAGTTCAAGCAAAAGATGATTAAATTGTCCTTCTGATGCACTTGCCTTGTATTTCAGTTGCACCCTTTTTACTAAATCAATATGTTTTCATTTTTCTGCCCTCTGCTTTCTTCCTATGGTTGAATGCATTTGATTAATCCCTGTTTTCCCACTGGGCAAACACTGCTTAAAGAACTGGTCCTTCATAAACTCTAAATAGTGATGCAACTAGGAATGCAAGAGCTAGATTTCTTTATAAACAGGTCTTGCATAAATCCATCAGAAAGAGATAGTCTCTTCTTAAACTACCTAGAAGGAGTAGGAACCCCAGAATAGAAGATGCAAGGAGTTCACTCCTGAGATGTCTATGTATTTAAAACACAGTTGGTTAGTACAGTCAGAAGGTTAAGCATGAAATGTGAGAAATCTTGTTTTCTAAATCACTTCTCCAGACCCAGCTATCAGCCTAACTATCCCTCTAGACACAGCAAGATTACTGTCAGGTTCACTAGAGCTTCCCCCAATCCAAATCAACACATAGACCTCAAACCAGCTTAACTAGAAACACACTAACAAGGTCTATTAAAGCAATAAGCATGAAGGGACTTTGTTCTAAAAAAGGCAGTTCTGTAGCATTTCAGTTGAAGTGCTGAAACAAAAACCCCTGGGATTAGTCAATTGTGTTGATCACAAGCAGCTCCTAACAACCTGCCAGAGTTCAGTCCCAACAGGTCCCCTGTGCAGGTCCAGCACAGAAGTAGAGGAAAGACAGCCTCAGGGTAAATATTCTCCACCATTTACTGGTTTATTGATGGTTTGGCTTGGAAAGGACCTTAAAAATAATCTAGTTCCAGCCTCTGCCACCAGACCAGGTTGCTCAAAGGCCCCATCCAGCCTGGCCTTGAACACTTCCAGGGATGGGGCATCCACAATCTCTCTAGGCAACCTGTTCCAGGGCCTCACCACTCTCACTGTAAAGAATTTCTTCCTTATATCTCATCTGAAATTTACCCTCCTGCAGTTTAAAGCCATTACCCAGACCGCTGGGCCATGCTGAACTTCTCATCAACCAACACCCCAAAGTCCTTCTCCACAGGACCACTCTCATCCCCCAGCCTATATTGATACTGAGATTTGCCTTCACCCATGTGCAGGACCTCGCACTTGGCCTTGTAGATTTTCACGAGGGTTGCACAGGCCCACCTCTCAAGTCTGTCACAGTCCTTCTCGATGGCACCCCTTCCCTCCAGAGCCCGGCCTTCAATTAGTGTTGTTAGTTAACAAGAAAAACAAGCGAAACGCTAAAAATAAGCTTTTGATTAGATAATTAACCTTTTGAAGTAGAGACATTTTGATGGAATAAATCAAAACTACTAACTTCCCTTGTTTCCCCAATCACAGAGCTGTTTGCTCGAGGGCAGGCAGCGGGTAAAAGGCATATCGAAAATGAAACCGGAAAGGCAGAAACTTGGAAGCTAAACCACACAGGTGGGGCAAAGACAGAAGTGACCCAGAAGACACCAGACAAGGTGTCTGGGTAGATTGTCTTTCCACAAACAAACACCCAGGCTCCCAAGCCCAGGGAGTTTGGTGCAGAGCTAATGATCAATCTGCAGCGGCGCCTACTCCTGGAAGCTGAATTCCAAAGAGAAACCAAGCGTCCCGCTGAGCACGTGACTGGTGACCACAGCTCTGCTGACACATTCCTGGACACAAACTTTGCCCCGTGGTCTGGCAGCTTCAGGCTGAGTAACTGAGCAGGTCACCTACTCAGCTCTGACATTTGTTCAATAATCATTACTAATAGTTTGTTAAGCACAGACGCTTTTAGGCATGAGGTTGAGAAAGAAGTCTTCCTTCCCTCAATCAGCTGAGATGGAAACTTGGGGAGATCCAAAAGCTGTGTGTTTCCAGCAACTGAACTGCACACACAGAGAAATACTTGATTTTAACAGATAACCAAATTACTATCTGCCTAAAGAAAGTAATTCCCAGTTTCACAAGGTCTTCTGAACATCTCTCCAGTCTGCCCTACCACTCCAGGGCTTGGGCAAGCACATGACTTCTCCCTCCTCCATCCATCCTCTGAAGCCTCCAGGGACAAGGACTCCACAGCCTCTTTTTGTAGCCAGACCTGAGCAGTTTTGTAGGTATTTTGAGCTTCCTGTATCACTAAGCCACTGATGGTTACTGGCTATCTTCAACTCCTTTCCTCTTTGTATACATGAGTTTTGACCAAGCAAGGAGTAGGAGGTTAAATCACTAATTGCCCAAATACTGGGAATTTTTTTTAAAAACAGACACTTCCTCAGTGACTTACTCAGGCTGTGCTGGTTTATATTTTTTTATAACAAAGATTAACAGACCAGTGTCAAGTCCAAGCCAGCCTTAAACAAAACTCTTAAAATAGTACTCCACACATTCTAATTAAATGGCTTCATTATTGCTAATAATGGCTATAATAAAGCCCTTTTTTTCTTTTATTCTAATGATAGCCATTCATGGAAGAGGAGCCCTCCACAGGTTTCATAACTTTGTGCTGGATGTGAAAACCTGCAAGAAAAGCCAAAATAAATATCCACTACTGAGTCGAACTAAAAGATAAAGGTGAAGAAGTAGGAGGAATACCACATTGGGGTTGTTTGTTTACTTAATTCCACCTTAATTATTTCAACTCTCATCTCCCTAACAGCTGTTCAGGAGCTAACTTCACTTCAAGAAGGACCTACAGTTTCTGTTTGCATAAATCAAGTACATTTAATCAAGTACACATTAGCTCATCAACACATTGGATCTGATGAGGAATTGCACAAGTGACAATGCCAAGCTATTTTGCTGAATATTCATTATATATCTCTGCAGAACAGTCTGACTGGAGGAGAGTGAGAAAAAAATGACAGTAAAAGAACGGTAGCAATTACTTTACTAGCAGTTAATGTTAATGTTGCCATTAACTGCTTGCTTGCAAGAGTTGCAAATCCCAATTTAAGCGTGTTACCTTAATTTTACAATCATAATTCAATACTCAGAATGTTGCACTAATGCAATAAATACCTTCATTCAGTACTTCATACAATAAATAATATAAAAGCCTATTAAAAGTTCCAAATTAAAGCTGTTACATAAATACAAGTGCTCAGTATTACACCTTCATAAGAACAAATGTGAAAACCATCTTCTCAAAGTCATGCCAGAACCCAAACCCTTCAGCAGTAAGTCACTGGATATTTTTTGTGGTTGATAGTCATTCATTAAGAGCTCTCCCTTCAGAATATTATTTGTTCTGAGAGACCTTCTGCATGCAGCAAATGGCTCCCAGATTTGTAAAAGCTATATAAAGCCTTTATCCCACTCCCAACAGTATCTGTAAGAAAATTCAGGCAGAAGAGGGTAGTGCCCTCAGCAAGGATATTTTACAGATCTTTAAGTTAGATGGACAAAGTAAGATCTGGCTGAAAGAAAAAAAACTTTCATTCACTTCTGAATTCCCAGAAGGGATAAAGGAGCAGAAGAAGAGGAGAGCTGATTGAGTGCTCTGTCTACTATGTCCTTCTGAAACTCAGAACCCTGTGTGCTGTGACTGAGAAGGTCACACAAGCTGTTGTGTGGAGCTGCCTCCCTGCCACCACTGCTCACCAAGATACAGTAGGAGGTAGCTCACTGGAGTCCCATTTTCCATTTCAGAAGAACATAGGTGTTGATAAGCTCAGCTGCAGAACTGCAGCCTGATTTAGCCACCCTGAGCTGTTTGTCTCTTCCTCTGTCAGGGCAGAAGGACAAACAGGAGGCTCCTGCTACCTGACTGCACAAACATTACACACTGACGTGAACAAGCCATATAAAGCAGTTTACATTCATATGCCTGGCTGTAAACTCTGACAGATTCAAAGTCCAAAAGAAAACAAGCCTGATGGCAGAGTAACCTCTGGCACAGGGACAGAGTGAACAGCTGGATGCTTCAGCCCCTGGAGCGTAAGTCAGAGTCACAAGTGTATGAATTGTGTTCTCCTTCCCATGCTGACAACAATCCAGGAGTAGCTACAGTCCCACTGCCAACACTGCTGTAACAGACTGTCGGGAGCACCCAAAGCTTCAGGTGCACATTACGGGGGTTGGTTTTGCTCCAAAACACAGTTTGGTGGGTTGACTCCAGCTTCTGACAGTCAACGTCAGAGCATTTAAAAAGCTTTTGGTACCAGAAGCCACAATTCAAACTCCTTTCCCAAACACTGCCAGCATTTACTTTCTGTACTGGCTTAAGTAATACATTCTAAGAGAATCTACTTCAGATACAATCCATACTTGGTTCTCACCAGGGCTTCAGACCCACAAACGTTCAAGGCAAAGAGGACAAGCCACATCAGGCTCAGAATCAGAGTTCCTCCCTTTTGTTTTGGCTGGAAGTGTGCTCTGCTTTGGCTTTCCTATGGCGAGCAGCAGCCCCTGCACCCCGGCAAGCCAGATCTGCCTCACAAGCCAAGAAGCAGGCTGGGCATTAAGAACCAGCCCAACGAGCAGATGTAACCTCACTCCTTAGCCCACAGCAAACGGGTCATCCAACTGATTTGCCTACAGCATAGTGCACAACCCTGCTCCTGCAAAGCCAGTTATGCAGTACAGTATCTGGGGGGAAAAAAAAAATGAAAGATTTTTCAGCCCCGTTTTGGGGTTGAGACTTTCAGAAAAGAACCGTAAAGCAATTTGAAGCCAATCCTAGGTACATACCAGCAGCCTATTACTTACCAAGCCTCGCTTCCTTCTAGATTCCATTGTAATGAGAACATAAACAGTGGAAGCAGCACGGATCTCCCGCGAATGAATTACCTATTCAGAGTTCCCTCTGGTGTTCAATAAGCTCATCATCACATTCAAGGTAACAGCGATAGTTACAAAAGCATCAAGTTCCCTCACAAGCAAGTTATCATTCGATGATGAGCGCAGCGATAGGGATGGGACCGTAGAGGAGTAATTCCCGGACAACAAAGGCAATACTATTTTCCGTGAGATTTCAGACACCAGATAAACTTACACTTCCTTCGTTCCTTATTCACCCAAGTGTCTGATTAACCCAGAACGGACCCAAACGGTTACTGAGCCCTTCTGTCTCCGGGTGTCACCGAGACTGACGCAGTCTGAGGGAAGGCAGAGTCCCGAGTCACAGGTACAGCCCCGCCGAACAAGGAAGGCAGAGGTGTTCCGCAGCTCCCGAATAACTATACCTTGAGTCACAAGGCTTTTCAGCCTCGCACTTTCATTCGCTTGCTCGACACACGAGCAAAGTACAGTCCATCTAATTAACAGTTTGGGAAAGAAAGTTTAGAGCTGCCTCCGCGAAGAGACAAAACGCGTTCGCAGGAAAACCCAAACGAGCTGCCGAAGCGCGGGGCAGGTTCCGGGCGAGTCGCGATACCGGGTCTGCTGATCCCGGCCGCGCCGAGGGGATTGCGAAACTCCCGGCAAGGGCAACCGGCCCCCGCCGAGCGGGACCGCGCTCCAGCGGCACGGAGCGGAGGGAGCTCCGCCGGGCACCGGCGCTCCCCGGCTGCCAGGCAGGAGGAGCCGCCGCCCCGCGCCTCCCCGCCCCCGGCCCTGCGCGGCGGCTTGGGAAAGGCTCTCAAAGTCCGGAGCCGCCGCTTGGGAGCCCCTTAACCAAAACCATCTGGGGCGCGGGAAGAGCGGCGGAAGCTCCCTCCGCCCCGGCCCCCGCTGCCCTGCCCCGCGGCCGCCCCGTTCCCGGGGGCCGCAGCCGAGGAAGGGGGAAGTTGCCCTGCCCGCGATTCAGCGGCTCCCGAGACTTGGGGAGGTGGGGGGGACGGGGGACGGGGAGGGACCCCGCCACGAAATCCGCCTCCCCCCAACCCCATCCCGAGGCGCGCAAGCGGCAGCGTTGGGGGCTGCGTTACCTTCAACAGGTGCAGGCGCCGGCGGGAGGGAGCCCCGCGGGTGCGGACCGTCCGAGTTGCCCGAGCGAGAGCGGCGGCGCCCGGGTCCTCAGGGCGGGTTACGGCGGGCAGGGCAGAGGCGCTACGGCAGCCCCCGGCGAGCGCCCATGCTCCCGGCGGGCCCCGCCGCCGCCACAGCAGCCGGAGTCAGCGCGGAGGCGGCAGCGGCTACGGCCACCTCCGAGAGGAAGGAGTGGAGCGGTGGGGAGCGAGGGAAGGCAGAGAGAAAGAGGAGAGAAAAACCGCCCCGAGAAAAATTAATCATCACATGACGGTCGCGATCCGCCGCCGCCGCCCCCCGACAGCCGGAGCCTACGCCGGGGAGCCGGGGAAAAGCTGCGAGGAGGGGACACACCTGTAGGCGCAGCACATATCCGCTGTGAGCACAATGCGAGACAGGAAACTGAAAAAACAGCCCAGGGAAGGAGAGAGCCTCCCGTTCGTCCCTCCTTCCCTCCCTCCCTCAGTCCGTCCTCCTCCTCCTCTCTCCACCCCCTGCCCCCGGTCAGGATCCGCTTGCAGCGCTGTCTCATGTAGGGTGATCCAGGCGGAGGGCCGGG
>JANHGL010011657.1:0-18198 GCA_024611195.1 Ceyx melanurus | reverse complement strand
CTCTGGATGGCAGCACAGCCTGCTGCTGTGTCAGCCACTCCTCCCACTTTGGTGCCAGCAGCAAACTTGCTGAGGGTGCTCTCTACCCCCTCATCCAGGTCATTGATGAAAATATTGAATAATACTGGACCTAGCACTGACCCTTGGGGGACTCCATTAGTCACAGGCCTCCAGCCAGACTCTGCTCCATTGACCACAACTCTCTGAGATCTGTTCTTTATCCACTTCCAAATCCACCTTATTACACCGTAACTAAATCCACACTTCTCAAGCTTGGCTGTGAAGATCCCATGGGAAACAGTATCAAAAGCCTTGCTGAAGTCAAGGAGTATCACATCCACTGCACTTCTCTCATCTAACCATCTACTTATATAATCATAAAAGGCTATCAGATTAGACAAGCATGATCTGCCCTTACGGAATCCATGTTGACTACTTGTGAGAACCTCCTTTCCTCCAGATGCTTAGAGATGGCAGCAAGGACAAGTTGTTCCATCACCTTTCCAGGGATGGAGGTGAGGCTGACGGGCCTGTAGTTACCTGGGTCCTCCTTTTTGCCCTTTTTAAAGACTGGGACAACAATTTCTTTTCTATATAGGCAGGTTTCAGAAATAAGCAGCAAAGGCATCTAGCATGAACTCCAGATGTATGCATCTTCCCATCAGAGTGGCCCACTTACACATAATGTAAGTGCTTGTTGTTAAAATGGGTATGTATGTTTTCACTTTGTAAGGAAATACATGAATTGCCATATCTGATTGTGGCATTATGCCCAGTACTGCCTTCTATGAAGTACTAACAAATTGAAAGGCAAGGTGCAGTCTTGCAATAGTGTATTTTTAATGAATAATTAGATGAGTTTTCCCCAGAACCTTTGGGTTCAAGTGTCACATATTTTCCTTACCACCATTACTGCTGTTGCTCTAGGTAAAACCTTACATCCTCATATAATGCTAAATCTCTGACAGCAGGGCTTTTAAGAAAACTGTGGAGCTATGTAAGGCTCTGAAAAATCCAACAGAGCTTGTGGCAGCACAACCCCCATGTGCTGGCTGCCACAGCACTGTGACACTTTTTGGGTAGTTAGGTTCCAGAATCTGCTGAGCCCTGCTGAGAGTCACTAAACTCATGAGAGTTATGTTGGTGCCCAAGGAGGCATGTGAGAAGATGTGATATGCAAGTGACCCTGCCTGTAGTCAGGTTCAGGCTGTAACCATCACGGTCATCCCTGTCCTGCCCCAGATGCTGAAATCCCTTTGGGGAGGGAATGGAAATACACTGCTGGTGACCCAGTGCATGAAGTTCTCAGGTGTTCAGAAGGAAAGGGGCTGACCTGCCATCCTGTCCTGTCATGAGTTTCCTTTTCCCATGCCTTTCTGTCATAGTAGTCTGGTGATAATGATACTATTAGATAGATCTCAGGACCCAAAGATTATTTCTCAATCCTGGAACATGCCCCTGTCTCCAGGGTATGACACTTGTGTCTAGCAACATTACAGGCATGTTCTAAGAAAATATTCCCCACTGGTTTTCTGTTTAAATTTGTCTGGAGACAGAGAAGAAGGTAGTGCTTGGCTTATGCCTATAGCTATTCAATAATCACCGCGTCTTTGTGACTTTTTTGTCTCAGTCATTGTTGTGAAAGCACTCATATCTATATGCCCGAGGAGATACATAGGCAAGCAGAAGCTAAATTCCACCTGTTTGGTTACAACCATTTAGCTCCTGGAGTTGCTCACCTGGCACTTTTTCATTGTGGTTGCAAAATTCAGAAAGGACTGAATCCCCTGATGCTTGAGATCCTCAGTGTGTGTGCTCCCAAAAAAGCCTTTCCAGAAGTGCTGAACCTCAAAACTCACTGTAAGGAGTGGTCCATGATACACCAAAGTAAATAATTTCTATGGCAATAAAAACATGAAGGAGTAAAAATTATGGGCTCACATACCATATTAGCATACTGTCCTTAGGACTTCTCAAGGGAGAACACTATTTAATCTTGAACTTTGGAGTTTACAGGAAGAATGGATTAGTTACTCCAAGTAGTTTTTCTAAAAATACATATCTAACTTAAATACCTGCCATTTTATGCACCTCTAGCTTAATAGGAATGAGTTATATGTACACCAGAAAGGTACTAATTTTTTTTTTTTTTTCCATTAGTGTTAATCCTATTACAGAGTAAGATGGGCTACCTGCTGTTCTGGACTCACCAGGAGTGCAGAGCAAATTGTAAATGCTTGGCTAAGTAATCCTCTCTATAATGATAATTTGATTGATATGTCTGGGCTGTTTTGTTTATGACACATACATAGTATCACAAATACAAAAGACAGAGGGAGTGGTAAAATTGCCCTGGAATTACAGTCCTTCAAAATTCTAATAGTTAATTTGACTGCTCATTTCTTCGGAAATGGTTTGGGCGTGATAAAGCTTTATGTGCATATTTTAAGTGCATATAAAAGAGAGAATCTGCATGAGGGGAAAAGGGTGCAGCTCCCTTGGTTTTGGCTTAGAGTGTCCAGGACATGACAGGGCATGTCATGCTATTTTATTTTCTGATAGATGTGAACTTGAAGCCCAAACCTTCAAAATGCAGGGAGTGGGGAGAGGAATGCTTTGAAAGATAAGCAAAACATATATTTGCACTACAACAATTAAACCTGTTGAACGTGGTATGCTTAATATACCCCCAAAAGTTATCACAGCTCAAATGTAGAATATGGCTGGGATCTGGAGTCCTCTAAGATCTCTGGCCACTTTTGACTGGATCCCTTCCCTGATAGCAGCTCTCACACACAGGATCACTAAGGTCAGCAAGATCTGCTTTTGTATTTTATGCTTTTGAATGCCTGAGATGGAATTCTTTGCTTCTAGTCACCAGGCATATGGGAGAGCCCACATCTCAGATGAAACTGTCATGATCTGCAGCCCACCAGCTGGCAATGGACCCATCTTTGAACAACTTGTCATGTCTCTCCTTGGGCAGAGAAGCTGAGGGAATCTCTTTTAGGGGGGGTCTTGCTAGCACAGGGAGCTACTGTGAAGGAGCCCTGGGCTGCTACCACCTCTCTCCCCTTACCATTTCCTCTCTCTCTCTGCATGGTGTGCACTGGCTCTTGTCTACCAGCAGTGCCAAGCTCTACCATGGCTGCCAAACACAGGTAGGGCAGTTCAGTGCTCTCCTCTGCACAGAGATTAGCTTGAGGCCAGAAGAGAAGAAACAAGTCAAAGCTCAACCTGGCTGTGATAGAAGGGATGCTGGCTGGTTCCTGAAAGATGGGTATAAAGCATATCTGTTAAGTAGCTAAGGAGTGTCTGCATTTGCAGCTGCAGCTCTCTCCAGGTGAAGGAGCTGGTTTCCTTGTTGTTCTTAGAGGACTGAGTAGCAGTGCATCCGGTAGGGCTTTCTTCTTCTCCTTCCTATTGGCTAGTGGGCTTCATCACAGCTTTCAGATGCTGACACTATTTTCATCTGCAGTACAGCTATCACCTGGAGATTCAACATCACAGTCACTCCACATGAACTCCACCTCAATAATGACTCCTGAATGCTGAAGTTAGGGCAGGATATGGCAGCTCCTTGCTGAGTATTTTCTGTATACACGACACCATAGCGTGCTTCTTGTTTCAGGGTGGAGTTCAAAACATGGCTTCTGACCAGTAAAGCCTTTGTACAGTCTCAGATCTAATAAATATTCAGCAGAGAGGTTTTTTGCTTTAGTAGGGGTAAGCTGCAAAAGGTCTTTGTCCTAAAGCTGACCCTTTACACTTCTCAAATCTCTGGAATCTGGACCAGCAGAGGTCAGATCTGTGACCTCTAAAGTTTTTGTACACTGGAGATATGGGGTTGGCTGAGAAGGAGGGCAAGTCAGGGAACCCATCCCGATGTCAGGTGCAATGTTCCTGCTGCATCCCTCTCACCGCACTGTTTCTCCCTATGACAGTATATACAATTTATTGATTTGATAGTGAAAAGGACTCAATTTAAAATATGTGAAGTCACCTTTTTTTCTTCTAACTTGTGCCTTTAAGTAAATAATCCAAACGAATCCAGGTCCTGCCATTCCAGACAGTGGGAGAAGCAGAGATCCAAAGTTGACTCTGCATTGAAAATTACTTTTTTTTTCTGATTGCAGTTGCAGGAAGGCTCCAAGCAGCTGTCACTATCCAATGGATTTGAAAACTATTTTACTCATTCAGTGACTGAGCCAACAGCTTCATTTTATCAGTCTGTGAACACTTTTTCAAAATGAAAGTGTGCTGCTTTCTTTTCTCAGCTGTGAGAATGGTATGACAATATTGCATCTATGGTGACATAACTGAGAAAGTTACCATAGAGGTTGTATTTGTTGTTACAAGCAAGAGCTTATTATTGTCCTTTGGTTTGCAGTGGGGTCATTCTTGGTATGATTAAATGTGTTTGTCTTTTAAAACAGGTGAATCACAGCCTTTAGCCACTAGCAGGGATTCCTAGCTATTCACTTAGCTCACATGGTGCTAACAGCTAGTTAAGGAATGAAAGTGACAAAAGTGAGAAACTGCTAGAAAAAAAACCCCACACAGCTGAAGTGTGTCTCCAGAAGTGTGTCTTTAATTTAAACCTATTACCCCGTGTCCTTTTACTACAGGCCCTTGTAAACAGCCCCTCTGCAGCCTTCCTATAGGCCCCCTTCAGGTACTGGAATGTGGCTATAAGATCACCCTGCAGCCTGCTCTTCTCCAGGCTGAACAACCCCAGCTCCTTCAGCCTGTCCCCATAGGAGAGGTGTTTCAGCCATCTGATCATCTTTGTTGCATGAGCTACTCATGGATTTGTCAGTATAATGCTTTTTCCTAAGAAACCCACAAAGCACTGAAACCCAATTCTTTTAGAAATACAATGTCCCGCATTCCCACCTGATACTTCATTGTTACAAAATGAACTTGAAATGTGCAGAGATATGGGGTCATTCTGAGAAAGGCGAGTCAGTTTTTGTTCTGAAACTTTGCAGTGGACAGTGAACTGCAAGTGCCCTGGGAGTTTAGGCATGTTCGTTTCCATACCAGATCTTTTGCTAACCCCAAGCAAAGATCAACTGCATGTTTGTCTGTGTGTGTGTCAGCTCCACACCTGTAGTAATCTGAAAGGAAGTGGCATCTGCTCCCTGCTGAAGCAGCCAGATGCCCCAGGCTATGTGGTGCCCTAGGAATTAGCATACTCCTATTCACATGGACCTTTTTGGTGTGACAGCTAGAGTCATGCTTTGGCTGCAGAGTGTTGGCAGGAATGCTCTAGGCATTATTCACCACAGTTTTTGTCAGGATGTCAGATAAAAGCACACCCAACTGAAGGATAAAGCCATGTTTCTTTGCTACATTCCAGTAGCAAAGTTTTTGTCCCAAGATAATAAAAGCATTGATGCTCCTTTTTTTTCTAATTAGTGAAACTATATTTACAAGGCACTGTCAGTCTGTTTCCTTTGTGCTGTCTGTTTTATTGTCTGGTCAACAATACATGAACTTTCTAACTGTAGGGGTTTTGAGAAGATAGATTTATCTGTTAGTTTTCACATATGACAAAAGTTTTTTGCTGGTGCCAGTATGAAATTACAAGTGCGTGTTCTTAGTTACAATAACAGGGTATTCAGAACATTAGGCACAATGGTAGGTTGGGCCAACACCAAAGCATCAAAATGATTTAAAAAGAAAAAAAAAGCTTCTGTCTGCAAATGACGATGTTTTAGGAAGGTAAATCTTTTTGTAAAAGTTGTTTTTGAGCATTATTTTTGCAGCTAAACTGATGGAATGATGGATTTCACACGTGAACTGCAAAGAGGGTGGAAAACTGTATGGACAACCAGGTTCAAGGTTAATAGTCCATCAGTCAAAGAGTAGCTGGCAGACAGTTACATATGCCATTTCTCAGGGCTCAATACCAGGCCAATATAATTTAACATCTTTATCAACAGCCTAGAAGACGGGATGTAGGACACTGAGGAAGGTACCCCACTGAGGATGCAGCTGGAGAGGAGTGCAACCCTTCAGAGGAGCCTCAACAGAGTGCAGAAATGGTCTGCCAGGAACCTTCTGGAGCACAGCCTGGACAAATGACATGTTCTGCCCCTGGCTGGGAGGAGTCCAGTGGCAGTGTAGAACAAGATCCATGGTATGGAGAGCAGCTCTTCAATTCTGATGGCCAGCAAGGGACACAGGCATCAGCTAGGAATCCTGTGGCCTCAATGACTGACCAGATCCTGGGTGTTCATTGCAAGCCAGTAGAGAGAAGGGCTTCTCCATGATAGCATGACTTCAGATGGTGTCCAGAACTAAGGCCAAATTTGGAACATTGAGTCTAAGAGACGTTTTGAGAAAATAGACAAAACTTCTCCAAGAGAATGGCGCAGCACTGGAAGAGGGTCCGAAGAGGTGGTGGGATCTCCATGCTTGGAGATAATCTGATCTGTCTCTGTAGCAAGGCCTGTTTGAAGCGGGTGGTTGGACCATACAGAGATGCCTTTCAAAATATATTTTTCTGAGTTCCTTTAATTACAGTGCATGGGACTTGTGTAGGAACTCTTGTAGGAGTTTCTTATGCTATGCCCAGGAGGCCTGTGCTGAGATTAGGTGGTGATTTACCAACAGGAGATCATATGCTCTGACAGCAGGATGATGGCAACAAGGTCCCAGAACACATTTGTGCCTTTTCTCTTTGTGAGAACTTCAAACCAAGTTGAAACAATGCTGAAGTAAGCAGAATAAGGGCAAAACTCTCATCCTGCAGCAACCCCTGGATCCTAAAGATTACACAAGATCTACCCAAAAATCAGTTTACCATCACCAATCAAGAGGTGTGCAGAAGGCTTGATGAGAACTTGGTATCTGGCATCCCTCATCTCCTGTGTCACCCCAGGTGATCCTGGCCAGATTGCTTGTGCATAAACCTCCCCAAGACTGTGAGCACATACATGTTATGTTTCTTGTTACGAAACAAGACGTTTTAAGACAAGACACCCCTGTGCACTTCTGTGAGGAGGTTGGTAACTGCCTGTGAGGCAGTGGGTATCTGCAATTAGGTCTTCCCTGAGACATCTGTTCTTCAGGCTAAGGAATCCTGGTTCCCTCCATCTCTCCTAATATATCAGGTGCTCCAGAACCACCAGTCATCTCCCTGGCCTCACAGTGATCAATCTGCCAACAAGATATTTGTCTCCGCCTCTGACATATACACAGGATCTGCAGATGCAAACAGCATGCTCATCTGATGATATCTGAGTGACCATATGGCTCTTACACTCTGTCAGTACTGACCCCACAATGATGCCATAGCCTGTGTTCTCTCTCCTGTGAGATGGAAAGAAGGAATAGCATGAGTCTGCACAGGAAAGACGTGCAGTTTGCCATGCATGGCATTATCATAGGGAGCATGGGCAGCTTGGGATCTTGTGGTCAGCTTGTAATAGCCCTCTGGACTCTGGCTATATTAGAGAATTCTTAGGATTTAATTTTGAGACATGGCATCATCTTTGGCTGAGAGCCTGGGCTCTCTCCTTGTCAGTACTGGACAAATGTGTAAATAAAACATGCTACATTTCTGTTATTTGTGTCATGGTCTCTCCTTTATTAGTTTGGCTTTTTATCTTATCTTTTTTTTTTTTTCCCTGACAAAATAGTATTTGCATATTTTTCTTTAATGAGCACAGACTACTGGAGTCATGATGCTCTGCCTCCCAGTATTGCTCAGCTACACAGGAACCTATCTGGTTCAGGCAAATAGCTGTTTGCTTGCAACATCACTGTGTGTCTGAGGCTTCCCAGTATAGGCACAGGTTACAGAAAATGACTATTCAGGTATGATGCATTTGTGGGCCAGATCTCTCTCAAGGGCTACTCTAGCCATGCCAACAGCATAGTCATTATATCAGGTGTGAATCTGTATTACCATTTGAGCAAAAGCATGCAGGGACTCTCTTTATGATGCCCTGAAATACATTAATGTCACTTAGAGGGATGAAATATACTGAATCACTAAGAGAGAGATAATCAGTTGGTCTTAGTTTTGGAAATGTCACTGAAACTGTTGCCTATTCATGAACCTCTTTATGTTCATCTCAGCACATTCATTGCTCACAGGTTCACTAGCTGAGGTATGGATGATTTTAACCTCATGCACTGATTTCAGCTCTCACATTCTATTATCATTTAAATAAGAGAAACACTGAATCAGTGTGCTCCACCCAGCACACTGCAAAGTTACTTACTCTTGATAAACCCTGCATCTTTTGAGACTATTTGTTATGCTTAGGGGATTGTGACTGAAGCCCCACCAAACACCATGGGGTCTTTGCTCCTTCCTTTGAAGCTCTGACAGGACCTGTCCAGGCTGCAGGGGAAGTGGTTTGCACTTCACAGCCACTATAGTGATTTCCAGCTTAGCCCAATGTCCTCTCAAGGGAGATGCAACAAAAGTTCAAGGGCAAAGATCTGCAAATAACTCTTTCACAGAGAGGGCAGCCTGCAGCCTGATCTCAAGTTAGAAGTAGCTTTTTGCATACATAGGCTATGCTTCATGTAAAAGAACAAGCCTGAAGCAAGGTGTAAGGGTAAAATGAAGTACACATAAGAAAAATAAGCCAGCATTCTATGTGTGGTGCTGAGGAGCATGTGGGTGCTGATGGTTAACCTGAAATTTACAGGAATCTCACAGAAAATTGTATCAGAAACTTGGGGCTAGCATGGCTGAATCCCCCCAGAATGCTCCAGTACTTTTTCCTCAGCTGTACTTCTTTAGGCAAACCAGACAAAAAGTACCTGTTTTAGTCTGAAGAAGGAAGCTGGAGTCCAAGGTAAACATACATAGGCAGCACTTCAGCACTTCTGAGTAGCTTAACTTTCGAGTTTCCTGAGAGCAGTCATGCCCACAGAGTCTGTAATGAGAAGGAATTTGTTTTCTGAAGTATCTCTGAGGCTCTGTGCTTCTTTTCCAGGTGAGGGCATCGAGACAATGGATGAATGGAGCATTTTCTGTCTAGAACAGTAAATATTTGACTGGAAAGTTTAGAAGGATCTGTGCTTCTGAGCTTTCACAGCCTCTTCAAAGGAAGCATCTTTTCTGTACTCACAAAACAAAAAGCACAGAAAGAAGGAAAGGCTCAAAAACATGGGAAGCCAGAGAAACTGTGTCCCTCTGTAGTGTGCTGTAGTCTCTCATCGCCTCCTCTGCAGCCTGTGGAAGAATCTGTCTGCAGCTGCCTCTCTCAGATGTCTGCAACATGCTACAGAACATTTCTGTCCCCCTATTCAGTTTATTCGAGCACCTCCAAAATTCCATTTGTCATATTAAATCTAATCCTTGATTAATTCAGTGCTTTTCTTTTCTTGAGCAATCAAACAACACAAAATGTGACCTGTCTATAAATCCCAAAGTGGTAAGAAAGAGAAGGTGTTTATGTGAAAATGTATTTATCAGAATTGTTTTCTATTGTTTTTTGGACATGAGCATGGCATCATCAAGCATCTGGAACTTCATGGCATGAAAACTTAGTAGCCAAGCTACAAAGATGCATCAGAAGACTGAAGAGTTATAGTGCTTTAGCATGGAGAACCATGTGCTTTGGAGGTCTGCCCCAGGTGACAGCAGGGTATCTGTGATTTCAGCAGAATGTGCTTTGGTCTCAAACATCAAAGCCAGCTAAATCTTCCCATTCATGAAGTAGGTTGTCTTTTGTGGCTCATCCTAGAAAAGTAGCTCCAGACAAATAGTCTTAACTGTTGTTCTTGGACTGACTTTACTGGCTTAGGAAGAGCTGTGTCTCTCATTGCATTCTAAGGTGTCACAGGTATGAGATGTACATGCTTAAGGCCACAGCACATTTTGTAGTCAAGCACAGTGGAAGAGAAGTCCCTGATGTCTGCACACTCCACTGCTGCAACCAGCTCAAGGGCCTTCTCCTCTCCAGAAGGATGCGCATGATGTCATTAATGAAATGCCTGCCTAGCAGAGCTATGACAAGGAGCCTTGAATCCACACTTAACCACTCAGTGGCTCACCCAAGAGGAGACTGCAAAGAGCATCTTTCTGGGGACAAAGTGTTCTTAGGGAGGTAACGCAGCCTGCTGCCCTGGGAGCAGAGCATCTCTTCAAAGCTAAGCACTGGCAAGAGTAGTGTGGGAAGGATAGAAATAAAGGAGCAGATAAGAGAGCTAACAGGGGGACTAAATGTGCTTACACTTGGGATTATTTATCTGGAGCACATCTCTGGTACTTTTGTTGGTGGGGTGTTGGCTAGTCCTCTGGGATGCTTCCACAGGTGATTCACTTTACTGTTGATGGTGGTTGGCAGCCATCCTTTTGGGCTACCAAATCTCGAGTCACCCATTATAGGAGATACATTTAGGAGAGAGCTATACAAGGAAGTGGTGGCAAAAAAAACCCCAAAAACGTTAATGTAATAGAGGATATGCACATCTTAGTAAACAGTGAGGGGTGGAAGACCAGGGCACTGGATTTATTAATCTGAGAGAAAAGAAAATTGAGTGGGTACCCATCTGCTGTCATCCATTGGCTTACAGGGTTACAGAGGAGAGAGAGAGAGACATGCTTCTCACTGGTCCACCAGGAAAGGACAAGAGGCAATGGGCACAGGTTGCAACAGGGAAAATTCTCATTGGACATGGGAAACAAGAGTGTGCAGGTCTGGGACAATACCGGAGAGGTGGTGAGATCTCTGTCCTTGGGTATTCTTTAAAATGACAGCACAAGGCCCTGGATAACCTGACCTAGCTTTGGCAATTTGTTTTGAGCAGGGCATTGGGTTGAAGGCCATCAGAGGTAAACCTTTCTGTGCTTCTTCAAGAAACTCCACAGTGAACCTTCTGAAGCCTCCCTCAATCCCATGAGCTTCAAAAGCAAAATGTTGCATGGTTACCTATATGAGGATAGAGCCCGAGATATGAGGAGATGTAACAATGTAGGTATGTACATGTCTCACGTTGTGAAGAAACATGCTCAACACTGTGTTTTCACACAGCAGAAGACAGAAAGTAAAACTAAACCTTTCACCATGTGTGCCTGATGGCCATATGTAAAAAAAAAATAAAAATGTCATGAATACTCTTGGTGTCTGATTTCTGTCAAGTGAAGCCTGTAATGTCATCGATCTTTGAAGGAATGGTCACATCTACACATCAGCTGCTGCCTATTTCCCCATGGTCTGCAGCAGGTGGGAAGAGTCTTGAAGCACACATGGAAAACAGGGACAGACAGGGGCTCTGCAGAGCAGGAAAAGCAGCAGTGAAGTAGCTGAATGTGGATTTGCTGGAAGTGTTCATAGACCTGGGAAAGATCTGCTGAGCTTGCAGTGGGATGCTGCACCAAGTACTGCATGAGGGTTTCAAGAAAAACATATATCAGGAAGCTTAGAAAGGTTTTGGCTTTACTGAAGATAGTACAGATAGAAGTTCTTGTCTGAGCTAACTAGATGGATGGATGGATGGATGGATGGATGGATGGATGGATGGATGGATGAAAAACCTTGCAGTAGGCATGTGCCTGTATTCCTCCACTATTTGAAAAGGCCTTCAACCCACAGATTGATTCAGAGCAAAGATGATCTCCTCCTGTGCTTATATGGAGGAGTTGGTGGAGGGGTCAGGCTTGCCCTTCCTCTTCAGGAGAGACCTGTGTGAAGTTCTCTTTCCTGGAAGGACCTATGGCAACCGGATAGGAAAGGGGTGGGGCTTTAGCAGCAGACAGGCCAGCAGTGACATGGCCAGACACATCTGGGAGGACAGAGTCAAGCAAACAAGTGGAAGTCAGAGACCTGAAGCATGTCTGGGATAGCATAGGTAGGCTGTTACAGATAGCCCAGAGGTAAATGGGACTGTCACCAGCAGGGTATTTTCTCAATGCCTCTTTGGAGTCGCTGAAGCAGCTCATGCAAGAAGTCCCCCAGGCAGAAATGTGTGAGCAGTACCTGTGCAGTGTGGAACATAGAGCATAGCTCCATTGAGACGTCACCTGGCAGCAGCTGGCTGCAGCTAGCTCTGCCCTACTGTCTGTGGGAATTTAAGCCTGAATTCAAGCTTCAGATTTTTCAGTGGCAGATCTTTTCCTCTTAGTCTTCAGACGTTTGTCTTTCAACTGTAAATATTTTATAGCAAACCCTGAAACAAAAATTCTCCTCTGTTTTTCAACAAAACAAACAAACAAACCAAAAACATACCTCTAGTGTCCCAACTTTTTACAAAGGATTTGCTGTGTTCAGGAGGAACTTCCCTTTCACCAAAGTAATGGATTTCTCCCCTTCCCCCTGAGCCTTTCCTAGACCATTCTGAATGTCTGTTTCTCCTCTTTTCTTAGTAAGACTTGACAGGCAAAGCTGCAGGATAAGTGAAACACGTTCTGGTCTGAGGCCCATGAGACAGAAACTGGAAGTAGTTTGGGATTCTTCTGTGGTTTCCTGGGGACAACAGACAGAGAAAATACAACATCACTGGAGATGGAGAATGGGACATCTGGAGACCTTGCTGGGGAGGCCTACCACATGCTCTGTTGTAGCAGATCCTGTCCTGGTAGATGACTCCTGGGCATCCAGTGCCTTGCCCAAATGAGCTGGTGCCCCCAGCTCTCATGCATGGAGCACCCACAGATGGCACATCTGTGCTTACTCTTGACTTACCTCAGCAACACCAGCAAAGGTCTGATTTTAGGATTCTTGATGTAGGATGGCTTCATGCTCCACTTAGAGGCTTAAGGAAATTAAATTCAAAAGTCTTTATAGCACCATGTCCCAGAAGAGACAAAGGAAGTGGAGAACAGAAAAACAGGACAGAATAAGTTACATGTCCCCTCCTGAAGTTTAATAACAAGTTCTCTTTGCTTGCTTCCCTGGAGTCCTTGGAAAGGATGCTGTTGTATCCCAGGTTGCTGCTCTGGCTGGTCACAGGTTTCCTTCCAGTTTCTCTTCAGCTTGCTCAACACAGTGGCACACAAAGTAATCCTGCAAAGTATGTATTGAACAGACTGTTTCACTTATTTTCTTTTGTTGATTTGTTGTTTCTTTTGATTTAAGGGGTTTGCATATAAGGCAGAGGTTATGGTGGAGGCCCGTCTATAAATACTTCAGTACATCCAACTGATTTTCACTTCTACACGTTATCACAAGCACGAGGTCCCTTCTGCTTTCCTGGATTCCTCACCTCACAATAGGAATTCCCCAGAAATAATGATAAGCTAAATACAATGCATGTGTTTGAGGCTTTCCCACCAGCTCCTTGCTCTTCCCTCCAACATACGTCATCTGAGCTTTTGAGCCTCTCTCCTTTTAAAGCCCAGAAAGCCTTTGCCAACAGTCCTTATGTAAACAGAAAATTTATGCGCACACTCCTGTGCATGTGCAGTTATCCCTTCTGCTTGCTCACATGCTCTTACTCTCTTGAAAAGGCTTCCAGACATCTATCTCAGTTTTCCCAGTCGAAGCCTCTCTTTCCAGTTGCAAACTTTACCGGAGAGATTTTGAGGACTTTTACATCTACCTGTTAAATCCAGGTCTATCAAGGCCTGCATTTGCTTGGCACCAGTCTTGTGCTGTTCTCATAAGTGCTGTAAATCCACCGATGTTAAGAGCTGTTTTCCAAATTAGATCTCATTGTTGTGCACTCACATAGTACCCTTGGGGTGGTATCATGTGGACTATATTCTTGCACTGCAACCCAATCCCCTTTTAAACCAAACTGTGTCTTACCATGAATTAACTTGGAAGTTATAATTGAGTCGGTGCCCCATCTTCCATTTGTCACCCTGTCATATTATCTGACATCTTTGTCAGAGTGGGCTTGCTTAAGAAAATAGTATTTGATATCTCTTATATGTGTGACATTTTACTCATGTAAATTGAGCCAAGCAAGTGCTACCCAAGGTGATTTGCAGAGCATGCTCCTCAGAGGGGTATGGGTTCCCCATCCTTTGAAAAGAAACTGCAGATTTCATACTGCACTGAAAGCAGCCAGCAGATCATCTGTGAAGACCTACAGTAATAACCCCAATGATGTATGATCCACCCCAACAATGCTGAAACATCCTGACTGTCTAAGACATCCTGGGTTGGAGGAAGAGGTGTTAAGCCTGGCTTCCATCTGAAATCTGCTGCAGCCATACAAGAAAACAGGAAAATGTGACTCACACTAATGTACACCCATGAGTGATCCTGGATTCTCACCAGTCCTCCCCAAACTCCAGTTAAAGGCACAGCATAAACATGAGGATGGTAATTATAGTAGTCAAATGGCTTCGCCAGCATCTTCTACCTAATCTCATTTTAGGTGCCTAATTAGTATCCCTTGAAGATCTGTGATGTACTTCTCACATTGATTAAAAAGCAAGCCACTGATAAAAAATAACTTTCTGTGGAAAGCCCTATTTCTGACACTATTCCTGGCACAGTTCCAGCAGGCATCTGTTCTCAGCACATTGCTCTGAAGTGGTGTACCAAAGATCTAGGAGAATATGCTGTTTCTGGTGGTTTACAGCTGCCAGAGGCACGAGTGGTACCTATGTAAACGCATAGGTACCACTGTTGTGTTACACTTCCCACACATGGAAGATGCAAGACTCAGCAATTTTTGGAGAGTGGGAACTCACTGAAATACTTAGGAAGGACTCTGTAAAACTACCTGAGCAGCCCAAAGGGGAGCATGGCTGGGAGAATGAGTCACAGGTAGCCATGGGAATGAGTGATCCTCTGTGTCCAGCTCTAATTAAGAGAGGATAATGGTTTGGCTGTTTATTGCAGATAAATGTACCCATAAATACATGTATTTATGTATACTTAAGAGGCTGTACTGTGTCGAGGGTGCAAACACAGAAAAGTGGAACAAGCATAGGGCACAAGGAGCTGGAGAAAGTGAGACAGTAACAAGACAGCATTGCTCACCTGATAAATCTAAACTACTGTCTGCGGGTTTTCAGAGGTGCTCCAGAGAGAAAGCTTTAAAGAGAAATAGGAGAAGAATGATAAGCTGTGAATAAAGGACTGAAAAAGGAGAATTATGTTTAGCTAGTGGAACAAATGGAGATGTGGAAAATGCTTGTTTCTTTTTGTCAAGTACAATTCCTAACAGGGAACCCTGTTTCAGGTTGATGCAGTAAGACATTTTAGTCTGTTCAGGAAAACTACATCCGCAGCTGTGGGCATGTCTGCAGGAAGATCCTGCAAGGTTGGCTGAGTTGCTTTTAAGGGTTAGGACTTTAATTCTATACTTTGTGAAAATTATGAAGTTGAATGAAGCCAAAATTCACAGATGTGAGGGAAAATGACACAAGTCTGTTCTTGAGGGAGGATTATTCTGTCACGCATGACACAATAGAGACCTCTTCTTTTGCTACTTTAACAAGTTTTGCTTCATGCTGGCATTCTTGCTTCAGAAAGGCACTGTCATGGGAAACAGATTCTGCCTGGAGACGAGACATTGTTCAGGATATCCCTTCTACCTCTGTGTGCTATTCAGCATTAACACAGCTGTAAGCAAAACCCTGAGACTATTGAAATTTCTTTCTTCATCTCCCCCTTTCTCTTTGACAAATGTGTGACAAGGATGCAATTGTTTGAAAGCCCAGTGATGGAGAAAACAGAGGGCAAGGCCTTCAGACGTGCCTCAGTGATTTAGAAACCTAACCCCAAGACTTGTGAAAAAGGTCACCAGAGGTCTTCCATAGGGTTCAGCTTCCCAGCAGGTCTCCAGATACCAATGTAAAGGCACTTAAATGCCTCTAACAGCTGATGCTTTTGCGGAAGTTCCCACCTAGGATTATCCTGGTTTGAAGGCTGAAGAATAGCTCTCCTTCACAAATGGATCAGAGGCTCCTCTCTTTGAATATCTGCAGCGTCTGTTGGGTAACCACCCCTCCATCCAGCAGGAAGTTGTTTCTTCATTAAAATGACTAAAGCTTTTGAACGATGAAGATAAGGGTTCTTCTGATGAATCACTGCAGGACTGCATTTGGGGCATATAGTTTCCTGTTACCCAGAAGTTACTCAGCAGCCTGCTGCTAATGGAGTATGAACACAGCAAGGATGCGCAAGCATTGATCTGTGAATACATTCCTGTGTCATAGTCCAGCTCAGCCTCCAAAACAGGCTTGCTTTTTTTTTTTTTTTTCCCCTGCAGCTGCTGGGTCACATTGTGCTTGAGGTGCTTGCTGAAAATGTGTCCCTTCTTGTTGTGAGCACAAATGCATGGCCCCATCCTCTGCTGGGCAACAGGGAGCATGTTTGCACTGGAAACATGCATCCTGCCACAGAGACACTGACCCCCTCTTTTGAGGGCACTTTTACTCTGTCTCCTAAATGCAGCACACTCCTCCCCAGTCCAGCAAACAATGACCCCGAGGTCCCCAAGCTGACCCCTCCTCTGTCTGAGAAAGACCCTGAGGGGTCACACCTCCTCCCTCCACAGAGGAATTCCTGCCCCTCCAGGCTACAGGCTGCCTTGTGAATGGGACAGCATGGGGAAGAGGTGTCTGAACCCCTTCTGCTATGTCTAAGCTATTTAAAGATCAATGGACCAGAAACAGGGACCAAGGGTTCAGCATCACTTAAGCTCCTGTTCAGATGAATGTTTACATATTTTATGCACTGGGTGTTCCACTTAACAGCACTCCAGAAGTCTTTGGAGCAGGACAGGCACAATGGACCCCTTCTGGAAGGGACAACTGTGATGGCCAGGTGTCAGGCAGAATCCTGTGCTATTAAATCTGGCAACTGGACCTACTTCAGTGCTAGAATGGCATATAGGTGGGATGGCCTGGGTTTTACTTCTTTGCAGTGGACATTTGCACTGGTCAGGAAGATGATGCTGGCTGACCCAGAAGATCCACAGCCAATCCTACACCCTTCAAGCCCCTTAGGGAATTTAACACCTGCTACCAATGCCACCATGGTCAGTGAGTACACTGAGCAGTGCTAGCTATTCTCCCCTGTGCCTGCTCCATGTCAAGAGCTGAATACATTGTATTGCTCATCTTTGAGCAAAGAGCTGCATATTTCATACTTCTGCTGCCAATCTGGTCACCCCCTGTATCCTGGGTCCACTCAGAGCCCAGGGGCCACGGGATCTGTCAACCATTCTAACCACAGTCCATCCATGGTGCCAGAAGCCCTAGGAGCTCAAGGTCTCAGAGCTAAGGTCTCTGCTGGCTTAGACCCCTGCAAAGTTGCATACTGCCAGGAATGCTCCTGCTGAACTGCCCGTAAGTGGAAAGGATCCCTGGTCATTGCAGTAGGGTCTGGCAGTCCCTCCAGAGAGGGAGCAGGATCAAACCTTAGAGCTGCTGATGCCCAAGAAGATATTGCCTGGTAGCTAGACTAGGCCAAATGCCTTCACATATTGCACAGGGCTGCTGCCCATATAAGAAGGCTGAGCAATAATCCAGCAAGATTTTGATGAGGAGCTAAATCCCAGTTACCAAATATGGGTTGCATCGGGCCAGCGTGTGGGTGCAAACCCTCTTTATGCTCCATTTGCCCTTGTTCTGGCACCGATCCCACTGTGAGATCATTGGGAAACAGCTTTGTTCAGAGCAGCCTGTAAGATATGCTCCCCTCCACGCCCAGGCACAGCCCCGGAGCCTCACACAGTGCTGAAATACCCGTCATGAGGTGAGGAGGTGAGGCAAGGCCATAGGACTTCCAAGCAAGTTCCATGGTGCCCAGGGCTATGCAAAGATTTGGGACACAAAAGCCAGCTGTGGTCAGTCCCCTCAGCAAGCGCCACAGGGTAAGACTTAAGTCTGTGATGGAAGAAGTTAGGATGATTATTGGATGTAGACTGAGTTTTATTTTGGACTTGCTACCTGGAGGTAAAACTGCAACATAGCTAACATTGCTTTCCTGGCCATAACACAAAGCCATTCGCCCCAGCAGTGCCAGAGGAAAGGGCACACAGCAGTACACACCTCTTGATGTCATACATGATAAGGGCACTGGTGGCTCCGAAGTTAGGTCAGTGTCTACACTGACAGCAGCAGTGCCAAGCAGCTGCAGGTCCTCAGGACCCAGGTGCTGAAATGAAAACCCTTTTCCCCATAACCAGTCACCCAGCCTGCTTTGCAGTGGCACTGAGCCTTGGTGAGACTTGAATCCTTCAACTGGGGAGGAACAACTCCATGTATCAGTACAGGCTGGGGGCTGATCTATTGGAGAGCAGCTCTGGAGAAAGAGACCT
>JANHGL010011656.1:0-38189 GCA_024611195.1 Ceyx melanurus | reverse complement strand
GTAGCACGTGGGCAGGTCAGCTGTAGCACGGCTTGGGGTGGGAGCATCCCAGAATCCCAGCTGGAGCAGCTCTAACGTCCCTGTGATGAGGGGAGAGGCACCAAAGTGTCTGAGCTTGTGAAGTTTTGTGCTCAAATGAACCACTTCAGTTACTATTTCCCCTTTTGCTTTATCTATTTGGTTTTGGTTTGCATAGTTCAGAGCTGTGGTTTCCATTTTTTAGGGAGCAGGAAAAGAGTTCCCAGTAATAATATTAATATTTTAATAGCTATATGAAGATGTGGGAACAACAGCATTTAATATGAGAAACACTCTGAAAAAGAAACACGAAATACAGAACTACAGAAATCTTACTTGTACGTTCCTTTTTCCACTTAAACCCCAAAGTTCAGTAATAACATAAAATAACATTTTTTAGTAATACTAATCTACAACAGAAAATCAAAATGTCATCTAATAATATGTAGATACTTAGAGGATTAAAACATGTATTTAATATGTAGTAGATAACACTTGATTTTTTAGTCTAGTGAAGTTAGCAGTTCTCTGAAAGCTAGTAACAAAGCTTACAATTTAACAGCTGTGTATGTGGCAAAACTGCACTCAATTTCTTCTTGGTTTCCTTACTACAATTGAAACAAAACCAGTTGTCTGTACACAGGAACTTTCTTAGGTTCCTCTTAGCATGCTACAAGTCCAGCAATGTCTCTAAGTGATACTAAAGAGCAGCTCAGAACTGGCCAAATTCAACACTTACCTTCAGTATCTGCAGTGCTTCCAGAAATGCTGCTGATACCCCTGGTGGTCCCTCTCTCCTCCAGGTTTTGTGGAACACACTGAGTCCTAGGGTTTGGTACATTGACTGTATTTAACTGTATTCACTACACTTCCTTCTTCTTCTTTTTTTTTTTTTTTAAATCATTCGTTCACTTTTTTTGAATGTTTTCTCCTGACCACTCCCCCAGCACTGCTTCTTGTGCAAGCCCAGCTTGGGAGGCTGCTTTGCTCACAGAGTGAGGGTTCTGGACCTCGCTGTGTCCCGTGGGGATGTTCATGTAGGTCAGTGCTGTGAGGGGCTGAGTGTGTGCCCAGGGTGGCTGTTCAAATAGTGCCTGGAGTCTGGGATCCTTGCTGGCTGGGAGAGCAAAGGGTTAACATCTGGCATTGCCCTTGCTGTAGATGAGTTATCCCACTGCTGGCCCCTTCCTCCTGCCAGAGCATCCCTGTGGGGAGCAGGGTGACAGGGTGTCCCAGGGCCCTGCCTCCAGAGCATCCCCTTCCTCCCCTCTTCATTAAAGATTTTTTCTCAGGATTGAGGAAGTCTTCCCAGCTGGAATAATGAGCAACATCTGGCCATGCAGATGTTGTTTCCAGCTGTGGTCAGTGATGGAGACAAGCGCTCCTTAGAACATTTTGTCTGTGAAATCTGCATTCTTCACTAACACCTTGGTTTTCCCCTGAAGAAAGCCAGTTAGCACGTAGGTGCCCTTAGCCTGGCACAGTTTATGACCTTTTGTTGTCATTATTAATGTCAAAACTGACCTTTAAGTTTAATCTTTTCTCTGATTACCAATTTAAGCCTTTAAAAAGTTGTCCGTTCCATCACGTTATTACCAAATGTGGAGTTCTTAATTTAAATCAGTTTTCTCATTTTTCCTTAATTAATTCCTCCTTCCACCACCACCCTTTGCTGTGTCACAACAGATGAGAGCAGTGAAGGACCCAGCTGCACAAACTCCAGCCGTGGAAACTGGGAGTGATTTGCAAACTGGGGGCTTCATTTGCAGGAAGCATTGAATGAAATTGGTATATTTGCCATATTTTCTGGTAGATGCTCCTTATGAAAAATGAGTTTGAAAACGTGTACAGAGTAGTAACCAAACTGTGATTTTCTGTCCCAAGTGACACTGCTGCAAAGCACAAAATACTTCTGTTTGGCAACTCTCTTGTTTCCGCTCCTCAGTAGCGCCTGTTCCAAGGTGAAGCAGACAATATACAGCAACGTCCAGCCTTCCAATTCCAACCTGCTGTGGGACCCAGAATTCATGCTGGATTTTATTGAGAATCCTTCTGCTCACAGCATCAACTACTCCATGCTGGGCAAGATCCTGAGCGACAACGCCGCCAACCGCTACAGCTTCGTCTGCAACGCGCTGATGAACGTGTGCATGGGCCACCAGGATGCAGGGAGGTGAGGCTGGGATGGGTGAGGCTGTACATAGCCTCTGTGAGCTTTCTTTCACCTCTTTGCTTTCTGTCTTTTTCCTTTGCAATTGTTTTCGTTCGTTACTCTCGCTGGTTGCTGAGAGTTTATTGAGTTTCCTCTGGTTGATTTCGTTCACTGGTTCTGCACAGTCGAGCAGCAGCAGAAAGCCCTGGCTGGTGGGAAGATGATCCATAAGCTTTTTCATATCAGCAGTTGTGCTGGTTCACACGGAACAGCTCAGCACAATCTTGGCTCATCAGAAGCCTATAAATGAGGGAAGGTTCTGCATTAGGTCATTTCTTGCTGATGCAATCAGTGTTTCATTAATTAAATGTGTCTATTTATTATGGATTTCATCTTCATAGGTAATATATCCTGGAGAGAAGGCTCTGGGGAGATTTTCTGATGGCCTTTCAGGACTTCAGGGGGGTCTGTGAGAAAGATGGGGACACACTTTGATCAAGGCCTGTTGGGACAGATCAAGGGGTGATGGATTTAAACTAAAAGAGGTAGATTAGACTGGAGAGGCTGCCCAGAGAGGTGGTGGCTGCCCCATCCCTGGCATCATCCCAGGTGAGGTTGGCTGGAGCTCTGGGCCTCTGTTCTAGCTGCAGATGTCCCTGCTCCCTGCAGCAGAGAGGTTGGACCAGGTGACCTTGAAAGGTCCCTTCCCACCCAAAGCACCCTGTGATTCTGTGAAATGTGGGGCATCCTTGGCAGAGCAGAGCAGCTGGGAGGAAGCAGTTTTGTAAGACCAACAAAGGGGAACATCTAAATGTGGCCAAACGAGTTTCACCATGGAACGGGGAAAAAAATAACTTGCACTGGGATGAGTCAACTGTGCTCTGTTTTTCAGGAGGTTACATAACTCTGAATCATGCACCGAATCACACGTTACACACTGTGCCATCTCTGGAGTAAAATCCATGAATCCCAGTTGCTCCTGTGGCTCTCCTCCCTCCTGGGCAGTAGTGCTGGCCTGGCATGGGGCAGGAGGTGTCACTGGTGGGCTGGGAGAGGCTTTCACCTGATGTTTTGCACGAGGGGGGCTGGAGCTGCTGCTCCCACTGGTGTGCATCCCTGTAGAGCAGGGAGTGTGGTCTCCTGGTGGCCTCTGGCATCAGGACTTGGCTGCTCCATCCCTGATCCTGGGCAGCTGGCAGGAGCAGGGGGTGTCTGGAGTAGGGTGTGCACAGAACACAGGCCCTGTGTTGCTGGAGGTGGGATGGGTGCAACTTACAGGACACAAGTCACATGCACATCTTTTCCCCAGAAGCTTGGGTTGTCCACAAGCGAATCACGCGAAGTTATGTGCACAGCAGCTTTATCACACTGGGGCATAAACCCCCACTGTGGGTAGGGAAACACCAGTCCTCCTGCCAAGCACCTGCTTTGACCTGGCTGTTTATCATTCAGCAGATTCCTCCCTTTATCCCAGTCTTTTCCCCTGCAGGATTAATGACATGGCCAACCTCTGTGCGGAGCTGACAGCGTGCTGCACCGTGCTCAGCTCCGAGTGGCTGGGGGTCCTGAAAGCTCTCTGCTGCTCCTCAAACCACGTCTGGGGCTTCAACGACCTGCTCTGCAGTGTGGATGTAAGTTCAGCATCTTCCGGAGCGCCCGTTAGCCCTGCTAACACACCAGGGGTGTTTGCATTCAGGACAAAATGCAGAGCACTACTTCAGTCCTCTGTCATTTCACTTGAGTTTTCAAGGCTTTTTCAAATGAGATTCCTGGTTGATTTTTTATTCTTTCCCACAATTTCAGGGCTAGTGTAGAATGTGGGCAGTGCTTAGAGTCTTCTGTCTGTACATTTCTATGACATCAGCTCTTCCGTGCTCTTTGTAAAGTACCATGGTACTAAAATACTAAATTTTCTAAAATGCTGATGGATGTGCAAATAACTCTGTTTTAAAGACCCTGTTTTGGTGGTGGCTCTTAGGTTGTAAAAGGGGATCACACTTTGCTGTTAGTTGCCTGGTGTAAGTTACCATAATCCTGTTAAAATCAGCAGGATTATGGTGTCATTATCCAGTATCTGTTTCAATGTGTTTATCTGTAGTTGGATTACATAGCCCTTTAGCAACAGATTGAAGCTGTCTGGGGACATGTCCCTGTCCTGAAGCTAAGGAATGAGTATTGATGTTAGTTTTTATAGAATCTTGTGGGTTTTTTCAGATTTTTATAAGACAAATGGGTTTTTTTATTTCAGAATTTGTGGTATTTGAAAACAGGGATTTGTTAAAATAAGAGCTGTCAGCGTTTGCCATAAAATGTTTGGGAAGTGCTTTTCAATCTGTAGACAATTGCTGAAGTGTAAAAATTTTGCTGTTTATTCTTATAACTGATTCCTTGGTGGTTGTGTCAGTGGTGTGTGCTCTTTTACGTGGAGCCTTGCAGTGTTTCCCCTCCCAGGTGAGTGACCTGTCGTTCCACGATTCCCTGGCCACCTTCATCGCTATCCTGATCGCCCGGCAGTGCTTCTCTCTGGAAGATGTGGTTCAGCACGTGGCACTGCCCTCGCTGCTGGCAGCTGGTAAGGACAGACTGGGAGAGAAACAGATTGATTAGTCCCTCAGCAGCCCCCCTGGAGGGAATAAGCAGTGTTCTGAGCTGGGCTCTTGCATGGACTGTGCACCATGCACCACGGCGCACGGGTCCCCTGCGGCTCCCAAGGGGAGTGGCACCAAGTTAGAGCAGAGAGCCCCCTTGGACATGGGGTGCCAAGGTTGCTGGCAGCACACTGTCCACTTATGTCACACAGCCTCATCTACTGCTCACAGCATTTTTCTGCCCTCACTACATGCTCAAGTATCTGCCAGGTCTGCTCAGGTTGCATGTTTCCCTCTGGCCTTGATCTGCCTGATGGTGACATTTTCTCTCTGACCTTGTCTTTGCCTCCAGCCTGGGAGTGCTGTGGCTGTAGCCATGTTCCTCCTCACACATTCCTTTTCACTTTCTGCTTGGATTTGTGTTTCTTATTTCTGCTTTGGCTGTCAGAAAAACATTTTAACCATGTATTCTTTTCTGCCATTTGTTAGGTGTCTTGCTTACCAAAAATCATACTAGTCTTTCCTGTTTTTTAATGACCCAAGGCCATAAGTGATGATTCCTGATGCTGAGTTTATTGTATTCCCATTTAAAATGGGGTTGTGAGGAAGAACATTTCCAGGCCTGCCACTGGGACTCTGGAGGTCCTGGGCAGATGCCTTATGTGCAGATCCCATCTTCCGTAGCCTGTGGAGATCCGGACGCAGAGCCTGGGGCGAGGATGACGTGTCGGCTCCTCCTGCACCTCTTCAGGACACCCCAGGTCTGCCTCTTTCCCCAGGGAGCAGGTAAGCTCCTGCTGCATGGCCCTTCCGTTTCAGCAGGATAATCCAGGTGATGGCTTCAGATTTCATGTGTGAAAATATCCATAGTGCAAGGGGACTGACAGCTTGTTTGAACTCACCGGTGTTGTGCTAGTGAAAAGTTGGTAAATTGATTCTTACTTGTTTGGGAAATGTTTTATGTGCATGTTAAACTATGGAAGTTTGCTGAAACTTACTTGTTGGCAACACTTGGCTGCCCAGGTGTGGCATAATATATATATATATAAAATACCAAACTCAGCCATATTCATATTTCATCTTGGAGAAATAAGTATTCATCTGGTTCTCAGAACGTGAATGTGGTTCTTTTTCCTCTTAAATTTGAGCATTCTGTGGTCTGACTTGTGTGTTTGCCATAGATCAAAAGAGGAAGGAAAAGGTCAAGGAAAAAGCACCTAACAATTAAAAGGAAACAAGTTTGCAAAATAACCTATGTTTTGACTTATCAAATTTGCTGCACTGTTTATATCAAGACTATTTCTGTTGGGAAAATGAGATATGAAATCAAAAACAAGTTTCAGCTCTTGAGTGGTATCAAATTCCTCCATCTAAAAGTAATATTACCTTATTTTTTGACCAGAAACAAATGACCTTTTGTTGCATATTTGTGTAAAATAAGTAAGAGCTATGAAGAATACCATCTGGGTTGCCAGGTCCCAGGCTTCCCTAGAAATAAAAGTAGATTTGAATGGATAGGAAGAATCTAAGGTCGGGTAGCCTGAGCACCAGGAAGTAATGCAAATCAAACAAAACCTGACCACATCACAGACTTGTCAGGTGGCAGAATCATCCTTCCTCCCTTTCAGTCTATCTTCTTCAGAACAGAAAAAGCACTTGATTGCTTTTGCCCTCTCTTTTGCCCTCATCACCCTGTATCCCAGTGGATTTTAATGACTTACCTGCTGGTCTCCTGTTTCAATTTCAGAGTATTCAGTTCTTCATTCAGTTATTGTACTTCTATAGCTGTTCTAGATGAGAAGGATTTTGTACAAAAGAAATTTTAGTTGGCAAATAAAAACCATTTTCTACAAGATTTACTCTTCTTTCCATAGGGAAATTATTTCCTGGAATTCGTTCTTCTTGCGATCGTCACCTCTTGGCTGCTGCTCACAACAGTATAGAAGTGGGAGCTGTGTTTGCAGTCCTAAAAGCAATTTTGATGCTTGGTAAGATTCTGCAGAAGTAATGTTTTCGTTGTAGTGTTTTGGTAAAAAAACAGATCATGTTAGTTCACTGCTCCTGGGAAAGGAAAACCCTGGTGACAGGAGAAAATTGTGGATGCTGCCTGTGCTCCTGTAGCACGTGGGCAGTGATTCCTCATGGGTCAAGGACAGGATTTTTCTCCGAGTCAGCCCTGACTGATGAGACTTTAAGCAGATGAGACTTGTGGAGCTCCTGGATGGCCTCACAGGCTCTGGGCTGTTCCTCAATGCAGCACTTGTGGCCATTTTCCCTCTGCCACACGCTGCACTTGCAGCTTGTTCCTCGTCTGAGCTTTCAGGCCAGTAAACATGTAAAACATGAACTGCTATGGGGCTGATTTCCTCCTTTTTTGATTTGTTTTTTTTTTGCATTGCATTCCTTGCTTCTCCGGTCACCCCTGTTGGTTCCAGGTAGCTGGTGGTTGTAGAGCTATGCCGTGCCCTGCAGCAGGAGGGGCTCAGCAGGGTTTGCCAGGCTCCCGCCGCATGCTCTGCCCTCTTCCATTCCCAGGAAGATCAGTCTGTCTCGTCAAGACGTTCGTAGTAAGGTGGGCTGAGGGGCCACGGGTCAAAACTGGTCTCTTGGGAGTGTTAATAAATCAAAGTAAGGGAGAAGACTTGGAAAAGGGGCATCTGAGAAGACTAAGTAACCCAACTCTGCTCCGGCCAAGCGACTCCTTATGCGCACAGACCTAAAACCACACGGTGGCTTTGTTTCTGTTTGCTCCTGAAATACCCCCTGAAAAGGTGCTTTGCAAAGCGAGGCAAGTGGACAGTGATTTTCAGTCAGTGCTGCCCTTTTGAGCACAGCTGCCTCTCCTGCTTTACCTGCCTTGCTTCTGAGGATGTCCCCGGTGGGTAAGCGCCCTGGGCACCCTGGGGCTGGGCAAGATGCTCACCCTACTCTTCCACCCCACAGGCGACGCCGAGATCGGCAGCAACGTCAGCTCCCTGAAGAGTGAAGGCTTCCATGGGAGAGGCTTGTTAGATGAAGTCCCTGAGGATGAAGTCTGGGGTTCCTCTCAGTCCCTGAAATCGTGTGGAAAGACCGTCCCGGTCGAAACGGCGAGCCTGAGCGAGTACGCTCGCTACGTGCTGAGAACCATCTGCCAGCAGGTAATCTCCAGAAGCTCTCTGCTGTCTTCAAGTGCAGAAGCAATGTTGTTTTACTTCAAAAACTATATTTTGGTCCAAAATCAACTTTGAATTATTTCAGTATTTGTCTTTATTTCCTGATTTGGACAATCTACCCCAAGGAACATGTTACTAGGGGGGTGTTATTGCTTTAGTTAGTTGTTAGCATCTCCCTGCACTCCATCAAGGTGTTTTTTTCTACCTGAATCCCAAGCACTTTGAGGAGACAGTTGGAGCTCTCCATCAGCTGTCTGAAGTGCTTTTGCAGTAGCATTTGTTTTCTTGCAAAGTTGCTTTCAAAGTATAGTACTGAATGAATTGTGGAAAAAAGTCTTAGCCTTTCAATTCGTGCTGAATGATAGAAAACATTTCTGATGTCACATGAGCCATAGTTAACTTCAAGTTTTGTATATGGAAAAAAATACTTTTCTGTTCAGCTTACCAAAAGTTGATGTTGCCTTGAAACTATCTTTGGGATCTGTTGTCCTGCAGGAATGGGTTGGAGAGCACTGTTTAAAAGAACCTGAGAGGCTGTGCACAGACAAAGATCTGATTTTGGATCCTGTTCTCTCAAACAAGCAAGCACAGAAACTCCTTCAGCTTATCTGTTATCCTCATGGTATCAAAGAGTGCATGGAGGGTGACAACCCTCAGAGGCAGCACATCAAACGCATCCTCCAGGTGAGGCAGGGGGGAAAGGGTGGAAAACCTGCCTGCAGTGCTCTGACTTGTCATTCAGCAGCACCACTAAGTGACACTGATTCACAATTCCCAGTGCAGTCCAGCTTTAGATTCTTCTGTAAAGACTGTTAGTGCTCAGGGTGCCCAGTCTGTGGGGTAAACATCTGTAGGGTGCCTTCCTGTGCCTCACTGCTTCTGATTCCATGTCTGTGGAGGAAGGAGGTGTGCAGCAGTCTCTGGGAAGCCGCTGGAAAGGGAGCTGCTTTTAGGGCTGCTTAGGTGGAGATTTCTCTGTTTTCAGCAGGGCTCTGTGGCAGTGCTGTGGTGCAAGACACTCCTGCTGCATGGAAAAGGCTCCCATACCTTCATAAACTGATCTTCACATTCAGCTGCATTAGGGGCACTTCATTTCTTAAACTACAAAGTGGATTTTCTTCTAATAAACCCATGAAGAATCAAGTTGGCAGTATCTGGACCAGGACAAATAGTGATCAGTGTCTTTCAAAATAATCACTTTGGCCTCTGCATTCACATGAGTTGTGTCTAGATGTCCTTGTGCTCATTACGGACATGTCAGCTTGGATGGCAGTGCTCTGAATCAATGTCATTACTAATGAAAGGGCAAATTATGTTTTCTGTATTCATATTTAACTGAACTCAGATTTTGCAGAGAACAAGCTTTTTATTGGGAAAAGTTGTGTGGTTAAAGCAAGGATGAGTATTACTTTCAAAGTAAGGATTGAGTAAGGATGCTGGCTGCAGAGGAGGGGAGGCTGTGTACATTGCTTAATAGGTCTGATGTTTTGGCATGTCGTTAGAGTTCAGAGGAGCAGTGATTGTGATGATCTACTTGTGAGATGAGGCGTTTCCATGTAACACATTCAATGATGAGGTTTATTTTTTTCTTTCTTCAGACCTGTGAAGTGTTGACAGTTGTGTTTGTAATGTTAATTCTTGCCTAGAACTTGGACCAGTGGACTCTCCGGCAGTCTTGGCTGGAGCTGCAGCTCATGATCAAACAGTGCATGAAGGAGCCTGTGAGTATTTTGTTTTCAGACTTTCTTATCTAAATATTTAATGCAAAAAAAAAAAAAATTAAAAAAAATAAAAAGTGTGTTAAATTTTTACGTAGTCCATGAGCAAGCATACCATGAATGTGCTAGTTTACTTATGTTTTACTGTAGGGTTCTGGGTCTGTGGCTGAAATGAACAGCTTGTTGGATAATATTGCAAAGGCGACAATAGAGGTGTTTCAGCAATCCGCTGATCTAAACAATAACTCTTCTAACTCTGGTATAGGCCTCTTCAATCCAAACTCTGTTGGAAATGCTGACACAAGTAATACAAGACAGAATGGTAAAAAGACATTCCTAAGGTATTTTTCTGTAGCACCTTTTTTAATTATTTTAGCCAACATGATGCTTAATTATGTGTAGATTGCCTAGAATCTTGTTATTTTTTTTGCACCTGAGACAGGAATATACAGAAATAAGTTACCTGGAGGTTACTCCTCTTTACTTTTGTTTAACAGTAAATATAGTTGTTACTCTTGAATTTGTGGAAACCATAAATCATGACTGCTCAGTGCACACTAGTTACTCCAGATGCATTGTGTTGACTGCTTTAATAAGGCAGTTCAGACTTAGAACAGCTAATTCAGGCTGAAAAACCACATGGACATTTTGGCTGACAGCAGTTTTTTCTACTTGCAGTTGCTCTGAGCGGCGAGGAGTGTGGCTGGTGGCTCCCCTGATTGCCAAACTGCCTACCTCTGTTCAAGGTAGGGTGCTGAAAGCTGCAGGAGAGGAGCTGGAGAAAGGTCAGCATTTGGGCTCATCCTCTAAGAAGGAGAGAGACAGACAGAAGCAAAAAAGGTACGAGCCTGGGAAATCCCTGCACGCAGAGCTGAAAGGTAGTTTTGAGGAGGAGTTTACTGGGTTTTGGCTTCACAAAACCTCAGTGGTTCATTTCTGTGGAGCAAAAACTTTACCCCAGAGAGGGTTCAAGTTTCATTTAGTTTGAATAAATATTATTAGTTTCAGAGGCAGAAATGTGAAAGTTTGCAGAACATCTTCTAGTGGCTGTTCTGTGGCTGGTGATGGGAAGTGTTAGAGATTTAAAAGAGCAGGTAGAGCACTTGCTGTCCCTTCTGGTCTGTGGCAGTAGGCCACTTTTCCTGCCATTAGGATCCTTTAATTGTCATGTCACTTAATTCCTGTTGAGAAGTAAGCTTAAGCTCATCTCTAACTATCCAAGTGCATGAGAATTTTAATGACCTAATGGTTATTAATTTTCCTTTAGTAAAATACTCTTCCACGATCCCCATAATTTGCTGGTGCTTTCTCAGGGTTACAGTAGAAATGACACTGAGCTCCACACACAGCAGGTCCTCAAGCTCCAAATGCCAACCATCTCTTCTTCTGAAGCTCTTCCAAAGTGCAGTCACTTCCTAAAAGCTTGTGGCATTTTTTTTTTGTACATGGTCCCACTGTAAGACTCGTGTTATCTCATGTGCAGGGGCTTTTTGATCCCCTTCGGTGTTGTTCATGCAGTCACAGCAGCCCTGAGTGTGCAGCCAGTAACTGGGCTTTGCACCTTCATAGTGCACTTGTAAGCCTGTGTTGCACGTGTGGAGGAAAATGTGTGGTTTTGATATTCCTTTATACTAGTGGCCACCTAAACTGATGAAGTTAAATGAAAGCAACTGTTGAAATGAATACTTGTAATAAATACCCACGTGTAGGTGTAGTTATGGATTTATATTGTCTGCAGATGCATGTGATTTGCTAGGAGCCTATTTTCCTAAAACTGCAAAAAACTTTGCACGTGCTGTTACTCAGACCTCTTTGCTGACACATTTAACTTCTCTTCTGCTTCACATGTTGTATTTACAAACTCATCTTTGTGCCTTTCTTTCAGTTTGTCTTAATTTTATGTTTATAACGGATTCACATTAATCTAAAAAAACCCACAAAACACGAAAGTGAAATAGTGTGAAAGCCTTTGCATTGCTCTGGCACCTCCTTGCAACCAGCTAAAGCTGCACTGAGGTGACCTGGACTGGAATCCTAGTGCAGTGTAGGCAGCTGCCATTCTAACTGATGCTTGCAGGGGAGGCTTCCTGGGATTCACTCCAGAGCACCAGTGTGGATTAGCTGCTTAATCTCCACTAAAATGATATCTCTGGTTAATAAAAAAGTCTTTCCGTAACATATTCTGTTCAGCCCTTGCAGAGGCCAGGCCCCCCTGAGCCAGGTGGGCTCTGGGCAGTGACCCACTGGCCGCTGCTGCCTCATCTGCCTCCTCTTCCCCTTCCCCTGGAGAGGTTTGCTTTCCTGCACCAGAGACAGACACAGATGTGGGCAATGCCACTGCCAGGAAAAAACCTACACAAAACAAGGAAGGGAGTGAGGATGGGAAGTATCAAAATAACTTTACTAATTGACTCCTGTGTTTGCCTCTCTTGAAGCATGTCTCTCTTGAGTCAGCAGCCTTTCCTTTCATTGGTACTTACTTGCCTTAAGGGACAGGATGAACAACGGGAAGGGCTTCTAACATCACTGCAGAATCAAGTAAATCAGGTAAAACAAGCACAGAGCCATGGGCACCCTTTGTTAGATGTTGTGTGTGTCATCAGTTTTATGTGCATACGGTGGTGTCAGCCCAGGGAGATTGCAGTGCAGTGGCATGCCAACAGCACAGTCTGAGGGAGGCAGAACGGGGAAGTGTTTGTTCCTTTCTGAGAGTGAATACATCCTTTTTTTCTAAAACTGTTGCAGAGAACTATAGTGAACTTAAGTCTGATTTCAGTTCTTTCCAGGAAAAACATCATATATGTTTGTCCTGAGAGGAACAGTCTTCTCAAAATAAGTTCTTACAAGTTTGAAACTTTCCTTCTTGGGGAAAACCTTTCATCGTCTCCATCTGGTACAGATAAAGACTTTTGCACATTTTAAAACCCAATATTGCTATGCCAAACTGGCCCATTGCCTATAGATCTTCCTTTGGATCACTTGTGCTCACTCACAACCTCTGCTGATCTGCTCTAGGCTTGCTCTAGCCTACAATAGCTCTGTAAGACTGTCTAGTGTAATGGATGCATGTGTCCTTTTTTCTGCATTTGGTTTCTGTGAGTTGCTGTGACAGTGAAAACTGGTAGAATTATAGAATACTGGGTTGGAAGGATCTTAAGGATCATCTGGTTCAACTTTTCTTAGCAAAAGATCAATACCTGTAGGGCATTTTATCATATTGCTTCTCATTTCAGGTCCAGGCTATGATGTAGGTCCATATTTTCACTACATTCATTCCTTTGATGTTTTCTTTTTCCCCCTGGTGTTAAACTGCCACTTGGGCTTTCCTTTTGCTCTCTGGGTTCTCCCCTGAAATAAGCTGGTCCAGATTCCCCAAGGTTCTGGTCATTTCTCATCTAGAGATCCCACCAGATCCTGTTGGGAAGCTGCATCCAGTGCAAGGTATCTATTTGCTTACCTGAGGTGAACAGTTAAATAGGGTGTCTGAAACAACAATATTTTTAATAGATGCATAACCAAGCTGCTTATTTTCTTATTGCTGCAACAGGAAAATCTAGTCACACAGTTGATAGCTGATCATCAGCTCTCTACAACTGAATTTTTCCTCCCGCTAGTTTCCTTAATCTGCTCTTAAACAGGCATGAGGACAAAAAAAGGTTAATGATCTTCTCTGATTCTTTATATATAATGGTTACAGACTCTTGAATGTTTCTGTACAGGAACAAAACAACTTCAATCACATGTTTTTGTTTAGATCCTTAGCAACTGGAGGGAGGAACGGTACCAGGACGATGTCAAAGCTCGGCAGATGATGCACGAAGCCCTGCAACTGCGTCTCAACTTGGTAAGCAAACCTCACCTGTTTATCCTGATGCTTTAAAAGGATGCAGGAGCTGCTCTGGAATAGGTGGTAAGGAGCAAGAAACACCACGTCGGGACAATGTGGGGGCTGGAGCTCCCTGAGAGCAGCAGCTGAGGGGGTCCCAGGCATCAGGGATGGGGATGGGCTGAGGCCAGACCAAGGTGTCAGTCCATTGGGGGCTCAGGATCAGGCCCAGCAAGGGAGCCACAGTTAGACACAGCCCTGGCAGGGCACTGAGGACAGGCTGAGTCTGCTGGCCTGGGGCTCCAGGGACAGAGTGAGGGTAGACCAAGTGGGGCTGGCCAGGGACAGCAAGGACTGTCCCCTCTGCCCTGGCACGAGGGGGAATCTGTTCTGCCCTTCCAGTCTGTCTTGTTTGGGCTGATGCCTCCTGGCCATAAACCTTTGGACACTGTTCCTGTAAAGTGAATGGGAAAAGCAGCCTATACCTTACTCAGACCTGATTTTTGTGCTGCTTTCCTTCTTTCAGTGTCCCTGGAACATCAGAAATGTATCAATGTTTTGTGGACATTCCCAGCTCTTGTCCACCGGTGGTTTATCCCCATGTAATGAGCAAGGATTTTATGTAATTAGGCAGTCAATGTAGTTGAGACTTCCAGAGCTCTCAGGGGATGTAATTTCTGGCTATTTAACTCGGATGTATGATTTTGGTTGCTGCTGCTTGGTTACATCTGTTGATAAACTTGGAAGGCTTCCATCAAGTTCTCCAGTGTCCCACATCTCTTGAAACCTCTGTACCAGGTGTCAGGGCCACTGTGGCTCATTTAGCTCAGCGTGGAGACCACATACAAGGCTGAATGAGGGAGCACCAAGGCAGGAGCAGTGCTGTGGTGCTGTTCTCTCCCATCTCCCTGGAAGCACCTGGGGGGTAACCACAGCCTCATGCTGCCACGGGGCCAGACTGAGGGGACTTGAGCCAGCTGTGACTGCCTCGGGCACTGCTGTGACTCACTTGAAGCAGCTGTCACCTGCCCCCGAGTGCTGTGGAGACACACTTTGTCATGGCTTGGCAGAACTCTTGATATGGGCAATGTTTACTTGGCTTATTACTAGAGCTGAGAGATTTTATCCTTTTGTAAACCATAAACCACTTACACAGTGCAAGGAGTAATCTTCTTAGCTGCAAACTCAGCAAGGTTTAGGAGCTAAAAGCAGGTATCGAGGGATGAAACAGTCTCTGCATTTATAGGGCAAGACACAATGCTGAAATAAGCTTTGAGTGTGGGGAGGGATTGTGTGAAGTGCAACAGCTGCAGGCACAAACAGAGAAGCCATACAGAGAGATTATAAACATGACAAGATGGAAGTAGTTATTTTTTGGAAAGCTGTGAAGTGGGAAAACACGAGAAGAGAACTCAGTGCAGGTGCTGAGTGCAGGGTGCTGTGCTGAGCAGCTCTGGTTCAGGGGAGCCTGGGCTTCCACCCCAGTGAGGATGGAGCTGCCCAGGCACCTCCCGAGCTCCACGGGGTGGCCAGCTGTGCAGTGGGGAGTGTTGCTGCTCCCCAGGGCTGTGGCTGAACCCAGGCTGGAGCTGTGCCCAGCTGGCTGTGCTGCTGTACCTGTGAAACTGGGGGCTTGATTCCCTTCGGATCAGTGGGTTGTCAGGCTTCAACCTGAGCAGGTGTCTTGTGTTACTGCAGCCTGGCTCCTTGCAGGGTGAGTTCTGGTGAAGCAGCTCCTCTTGAAGCCAAGTTGTATTTTAGAGTATCGTGCAATACTGGGAAACAGAGAGAAAAAGTTCACAGGGTGAAACAGATATTTAGCAGTTTTCATTTTCAGTCAGTGCTACATTCTTCTTCAGATTTATTTCTTTTTTCCTCTTTGCACTGGACATTATCACCTAAGTTTTGAGTGTGGGAAGAAAGTAACTATAAAGTTTTAATCTGACACCTTTTCAGTTCTGAGAGCTTTTTCACCAGCTTCCATTTGTTGCATCAAGCATGAAAGCCAAGATAAGAAACTGAAGGAGCAGTGTAATAATATTGTGCTTTTCTGTAGCTCCTTCTGAGAGAAGCCTTTTGCTGAGCAGCACAGGGTGGGGAGAAGTGGTTTGCTGTCAGCAGTTTGGGCTGGTGCTCAGCATAGCAGCCCATGGGGCTGGGTAGCAGTGTTGTTAGTAACTAATCCATGGGGTGAGGTGTGTGGAGCTGTGCTACCCACTGTCTGTTTTGCAGGTGGGTGGCATGTTCGATACCGTGCAGAGGAGCACCCAGTGGACCACTGACTGGGCTCTTCTGCTCCTCCAGATAATCACTTCAGGAACTGTTGATATGCAGACCAACAAGTATGTCTGTGCTATTCAATCAAGCTAACACTCATCTTCTGTGCTTTTATGTTGCATGGATGTTGTTATATTTTTCCTACTACATCTTTTACTGCTTGAATGCAACTTACTCAGTGCTGGTCTCAGCTGGGAAGCACCTTGACCTTGGAAAGTACTGGAGCCACTGTTTGTGCTGGTCCTTAACTGACATATCCCTGAGCATTTCCTGACCCTGTAGCCTGTGGCTTCTGATGAGTGTCTGTAGCAGCTGGCGTCATCTGTCTGTGGCTCTGAGCTGGCCTTTGTGACAAGGCTTGTCTGTACGTCCAGACAGTCCACCTGCTTGGGTACCCTGGGGCTGAGGGGTGGGGGGTGCAGCACATCCTGAAAAACCCAGCTTGCCTGAGAGCTGCCTTTGTGGCCTTGGCCCCGAGTATCTGCCCCTGGGTCTCGTGGTAGTTGGCATTTCTCAGGATAACACTTGTCTTTGCTCCCAGTGAACTGTTCACAACTGTGCTGGATATGCTGGGTGTCCTCATCAACGGTACACTTGCCTCAGACTTGTCAAATGCTTCCCAAGGAGGACCCGAGGAGAACAAAAGGGCTTACATGAATTTAGTGAAAAAATTAAAAGTAAGTGTTATATCTGTTAACTTTCAGCATTTCTTATGCACTGCGTTTTGTGCTCGTCTCTTAATCCTATCACTTCTCATGTCTGGGAGAGCTCTCTTGGAAAAAGAGGAGAGGCTGGAACAGCACTAGTGATAACAAGGAGAAAAACAAATAAAAATACAGGAATGTGGGGGTGGGAAGACGGACTTGTGCTATTTTCTTCATATTAAAAATAAGTACCCTGCAAAACAGTTATTCATGTTCAAGACACTAAATTTGTATTGTGTATTTTCTGTTTAAACAAGAGATGCTGCTTGGTTAAATTTAGTAAAAGTACAAGGAAATGATTCATCCAGAAACTGGACAGCCTCTCATAGTGAAAGCTGCACGATGTTTCTCCTCGTTCCCCCCCAGCTCTGTTTGACTGCTGGGTGTGTTTGTTCTCTAGAAGGAGCTGGGAGACAAGCGCTCGGAAAGCATAGACAAGGTCCGCCAGCTGCTGCCCTTGCCAAAGCAGACCTGTGACATCATCACCTGCGAGCCAATGGGATCCTTGATCGACACCAAGGGGAACAAAATTGCAGGATTTGACTCCATTGATAAGAAACAGGCAAGAGCAAACAGCTGCTGGTCTCTCGTTGTTCCCTGGTTGATGCACACGGCCGCGGTGGGACCGTGCGGGTGTTCCCACACGGTGTGCTGCTGCTGTAGTGCACCTTCCAACGTGCTCCAGTCATGGGCAGAGCTTCCCCACGGCAGCACAGCCTCCTAAACAGGCTAGCTTTCTGTTCCAGAAGTGAGGGGTGCTGGGCTCGTCCAGTAACTCCTTCAAAAACACTTGCAAACGACAGAATGTGTTGTTTTGTTTGGGTTTTTTTTTTTGTATCAGACATTTCTGTTCCAGGTGTTCTTGCACAGATTTTGTTTTGATGATCTGTGTGAAGATTCTCGGGCAGTGTGTAAAACTGGGTGTGGGCTTGGAGAGAGTGATGTGGGGAGCAGTTAAACCCTGTCCAAAGAGGTTCCAGCAACTCATGTGGCTTGGACCACACACCAGCATCACCACTCCACAGCAACTCCATCCGCATGGTGACTCACTGGCACCTGCAGACAGGCTCAGAGCTTTAGGTCATAGAATCCCAGACTGGTTTGGGTGGGAAGGGACCTTTCAAGGTCACCTGGTGATGAGCAGAGAGGGACATCTGCAACTAGAGCAGGTTGCTCAGAGCCCTGGCCAACCTCACCTGGGATGGTGCCAGGGATGGGGCAGCCACCACCTCTGGGGTGTGTGTGACACAGAATTGTTTTCTGCAGACTGGGGAGGCATTTTTTGTGGTGTAGTGCTAAGGTTTTCTCCCCTTACTGACTATCTAATCCTCTAGCAAGGGTGTTCTCAGATTAACAGATTTTGTTAGATAGTTGTGACTTTTCTTCCAAAAGATAATCACTGGAACTCGAGATTTTTAGCTTAGCTATAAGTAAATGGTATTACAAAAATACAATTGCTTTTATCTAGTGGCAGCCTTGGATAGAGGTTAAAACTCCACCTGCATTTGGTACATTTTGTGGAGGGAAAAAAAAACTCCTTACTGGATTTTTCTGACACAAATAGTCACGTACAAAATCACGTCTCAAGTTGTCTGCTCTTGTGTTCAGCTGTCTTGAAATACTGACTTCGTTTGTATCCTGAAACAGGGTCTCCAGGTTTCAACAAAACAAAAGGTGTCCCCTTGGGATTTATTTGAAGGTCACAAAAATCCTGCTCCTCTCTCCTGGGCGTGGTTTGGTACAGTTCGTGTCGACAGGAAAGTGATAAAGTATGAGGAGCAGCAGCATCTCCTCCTGTACCACACACACACCAAACCCAAGCCACGGAGCTACTACCTCGAGCCCTTGCCCCTTCCTCCAGAGGAGGAGGAGGAAGAGCCCACCACGCCTGTGTCTCAGGAACCAGAAAGAAAGTCAGGGGAGCTCTCTGATCAGGGAAAACACACCACGGATGATGAGAAGAAGACAAAGGGCAGGAAGCGAAAGTCCAAGTCAAGCTCAAGGGCTGATGTAAGTAGTTGGTGCCCCATACAAAACTGTTGGTGCATCATACAAAACTGTTGGTGCATCATGGTGACATTCAGATGTTGTTCTGCACCCAGAGTGGGGAAGATGGTCAGCAGGAGTATGGTCACACGTGTTGTGGGTGTGGTAGGGCTCTCCTCACATCCAGCTGGTGTGTCAGTGTGTTGTAAGTAGCTGTAATTTCAAGGTTGCTTTCTGCCCTCTTGATGTTTCAGTTAAGTTCTTCCTGCTATTTATATACTGATACAGTGAGCTGCCCTTGTTCTGTGCCTAATTATAGCCTGCAGAAAATACTTGCTAATGAGGTAAAAATGGATGGTGTGTGTATGAAGTTGTTAGTGTTAATTACCTGTGGGCAGCCTGAGACTTAATCTGTTTTTTACATCATTGTAAACAACAATGGGGACTGTCTCTGCCCTTCAATAATTTAGTAGGAAAATTGTCATTATTTATGAGTTAGTAAGGGATGAATGTCACCAACGTTCACTTTTGCTGCCTATTTGAAGGAATATCCCCAGAACAACTTGTACAGAGTGCCTCCCACCTACTCGCCACTGTCCTCCCAGATGATGCCCCACGCTCAGCCGCTGTGGGGCTACGGCGTCCTGGGGCAGCCGCAGCAGCCGGGCTTCTTCGGCCAGAGCCAGCCCCTCGTGCCAGGTACGGACACACGGACACGGCGCCTCTGTCCTCGGGGGGATCCCCCAGACCCCCACGTGTTTCTAGCTTCCTCAGGGGCTGCTGGTGCCGTTCGTTTTGTTTTGTTTGGGGTTTTTTGAGGGGCTGTCTGTTATCGACTGTAGGGGTGGTTCTGTTAAGCTAGTAAAGTTTTTTTGGTAGGTGAGCAAAAAAGACCCGCTGTGGTGGTGGTGTAAGAAAGCTGGGAGAGGCTCAAGGGGGAGTGAACTAAGAGGGTTATTTCTTCTTTGATGCCTACCAAGAGCTATGGTGGCCAATTTAACATCTGACAGGTGGAATAAAGAAATCCGTGTGCTCACACTTTGTCAGCAGTTGTGATCCTGATTAATTTTGTGTAGGGTTGTTCTGTTTCTTCCAGTTGATGTGCACAGTTTAACATGGGTGTTTTAGTTGCTCTAGAGGGCAGCAGTTTATGGTGTTTTGAGAAATACTGTTGTGTTCTTCTCAGATATGGTGCAGAATTTCAGAAGTTTGGCTTCATGTGTTTTTCTGAAGCTCCAAATGCAACTGGATCTGTATTTTAAGTGTGTGAAAATCTTCAGAATATACCACACTGGCGAAAATGGTTAAGGAAATGCTGATTTTTAAAACAAATGTGTAAGATTAGCTTTGCTAGTCTGCCATAGAGATACATTCTATTTGCCAAATAGTGTAGAATGTATAAATTACTTGCACCTCATTATAAAATTGTCCTGACATGAGCTGTTTGCATCATGCCTTTGATCTGACATGCAACTTTTGTTCATCAGTAGCAGTCAAAACCTTGATGTGGCATAGACCATGCCCACAGCCCCGGCCTTTTCACTGTCCTTTCTCCTTTACAAGTGGTAGCCTTCAAAGTTATTTCACCTGTTCAGTTGTTCAGCAGTGGGGTTTAATCCAGTTCTCAGTCTGCCCTTTCAGAGACAAGTTTATCATCGTTACCATAGAGCTAGCCAAGCAGGAGCTGAGGAATTAGCAGTGACCAGTGAGGCTCTTTGAGGAGCAGAGGATGCATCTGTGTGCTGGGTGGTTTCAGGTGGCTCCAGGCTGGATCCAGCAGGCTCCTTCGTCCCGTCGAACACGAAGCAGGCCCTGTCGAACATGCTGCAGCGCCGCTCCGGCGCCGTGATGCAGCCCCCCTCGCTCCATGCCCTCACACCTCAGCAGCAGCTGCTCCAGATGAAGCTCCTGCAGCAAGAGCAGCAGCAGCAGCGGCTCCTCAGGCAGCAGGTGCAGTCACGGCCTCTCCAGCAGGTTTGTCCCGTCCCCCTCGGGCTGAGGAGCAAGGCTGTGCTCTAGGAATGGCCCGTGTTTCTTCTCCTAACCTCGCAGCGTGCAGCTGCTGCTGTGTGCCAAGGTATGAGCCTCCTGTATAATCTAATATACTGTCTTCAAGACAGCTGGAATATCTTCTTTTTTTTCCTCATCCTTTACAAAGTCCCATTTTAAAGGATGTCTGCAAAACATCAGTTTAGTAAATATCCCTTCACTGCTGCAGCATTACAGCAGTGCCAGAAATCTAACAAAAGTCACTTCTTCCATCTCCCTGTGAGTAGACGGTGCAGCACCTTGGCACTGAGCAATGGTGAAGTGGCCAGGTCCCTCCATGACTCTTCAGGACACACCTTGGTGGGGTTTTTGTCCAGAACCAGGCTCTTTCAGGGTGTGGAGGCCGTATCTGATGGGTGATGTGTCTTTCAGGGTCAGCCAATGGACCAAGCTGGCATTTTCACTCAAGTTCGACCCCCGTCCCAGCTCCCGCAGTACCCCGGATTACAGCAAGCACAGGTAAGCACTACTCCCCCGGGGCTTGGCATGAAAATGCTTTTGCACAGAGTTCCTTTACCTCCCAGCCTGCTTTTTGGCACTGGGGACATGCCCTGTCTGTGTGTGCCGAGACACTTTCTGTAATGCTGTGACACCCTGGGCCTGACTGCTGTCTGTTCTCCCTGCAGACCATGCCTCACGGTTACACCATGTACAGCACGCCGATGCCTTTGCAGCAGCAGCCACCCGGGGCCGTGGTGCTTTCCCCCAGCTACAACCCCCGCGCCTACCCCGCCGCCCAGCCCGGCCCCACACTGGTGGAGAGGCTGCGGCAGATGCAGCAGCAGCCCGGCGGGTACCTCCAGACACAGGCTGCAGCCTATGCCCAGCCCCTGCCCGGCGCACAGCGGTGAGACTCTGGCCACGGAGCATAATGACAACTCTCCTGAGGGGTCTAGAGCTTTATTTTATCAAAATGAGGTTTGCAGTGGGTGTAATTAGCAAGAAATACGCTTTTCTCTGGATTTTGGTTTTAAATTGGGCTTGTCACATGTTGTAGCCCAGTTGTCCTGGGTGTTTGTAGGACAAAAAAATTCATTTAAAGGTGTTGGATCCTATTTCACTGCACACATGTGTGTGTATATATCTCTATATAATATTTTTGTTACAATCAGATCTTTGTAATCAGTTTTAAATTCATGATAGAGTGATGTTTTGGTCTGGAGAACATTTTAGTACTTACATGACATTCTTGGGTCTGTCTTTGTTTAGAGGAGTGCTACACCAGTTACTGGGCAACAGTGTGGTATGGCTTCTGTTAGGGAATGTTTTTCAAAGTGTTTGCATTTGGAAATACATTCTTCCTGTAAAACAGAACATCTCTTAGATCTGTGGAATTGTAGTGGCAGCTTACAGCTGAGTCCTCCTGGGCTAACTTGTGCTCTGTCTATAGGTGAAACATAATCCATTGTTTTTTTTCAGACTGAGCTATCAGCCTCTGCAGCCGAGTGCCCTGGTTGGAGGGGGACTGGACAGCGCGTCGACGACGGGTCCTCACCCCACCCTGAGCTCAGTTCAGCTGCCACCAGAGCCAGTGAGGCAGAAGCAGCAGCAGATGCGACAGCAGAGACTCTTCCAGGTGAGGGGTTTTGGCACAGGCAGGGAGTGCACTGGTGGTTGGTGGGATGTGCTCACTGGCAGAGCAGCAGAGCCTGGCACTACAGACCAATGTTGCTGCTGCTCGAGTGCAGTAACTCATTGCTTACACGTGGGACTCTAAAGGAGAGCTCTGCCCATGCATGTAGAGTTCAGTGCTTTGGTTGATCCAGGCAGTAGAATGCCCATGGAGAGGGTGAGTGTGAGCATGGCCTGGCTGCGCGTGCTGAGAGGGCAGCAGTGGCCAGGCTCTCCCTCCCCTGCCCAGCCTTGTGGTGTATGCTGCAATTAAACCAAAGGCTGGCTGCCTGTCTGGCCTGTTTCCTGTGTTCTGATTTGATTATGTATTTTTAATTAGGAGTTAAGCATCAGTTTATCAGCTAAATGTGTAGGGCTTGGCAGAGGGGAAGTAAATGACATGAAAAATCCTTCCTGTGGCCCTTTGATGGCTGGAATTATTTGTACATTTTCATTTCAGTTCAATAGCTTCCTGTGCCAGTGCTTGTCAAACCATCAGGTTTCTGATCTAAATATTTTGATCTTGTAGTAAACTAAATATACCAGCTTTGAGTAGTTTTCTGTCTACTAACAATGCTCCTTGTCAGCCTCTGTGTTGCTGGTGCTGTGAGGCTCATCCCCCCCAGTGGGCTGTGAATGAGCCCGGGTGCTGTGCAGGACACAGTCATCAGGGGCTGTCCTGCGTGGCTGGTGGCAGCGTGCCATCGTGTCACTGGTGTTCCAGTGCCTGTCTTCTTCCAGTTGCAGCAGCCGGGGCAGCAGCAGGCGCTTGGTCTCCAGCCCGTGCAACCGCAGCAGCCTTTGGTAAGCAGAGACAACTGCCAGATGTGCTGGGGGAGAGGAGGGAGATGTAGTTAAGGTAGGTGAGGATAACTAGGAAAAGTTTGCTGTAAAATAAGTGGAGAAGATCCATCAGTGCTGCAGTTGCTAGCTTCTGAGCTCAGAACCCTTCACAATGTGATCTGGTGGAGAAACTCACAAGTGGGTCGTATGTGCAAGAGTGAGGATAAATGAAAGGTGGTCATCTGATAGCTACTGAAAGATAATTTTCATCTGTTTGAGTTTTCTAAGTGTTCCTATGTTGAACAAAGTGCATGTGAGAGACTGTCCCAGTGCACCTGCCTGCTGCAGGCTCCTCCCCAGCCAGGAGCTTTCTGTGCACTGCTATGTCCCCAAGAAACCCCGGTGTGGTTAATGTGTTTGACTGACCTCAGCAGTTCCTGAGGACTGTTAACCAGGAGGTTGCACAATGTATTGTAAGTAAAGGATTTGGTTTACAGAGAGGGAGAAGATGCTGAAGTCTTGTAAAACCCTGAAACTCCCTTCAGTAAGCAAAAGGTTTCACTGCAACAAAGCCTGGGCGTTTTCTGCAGCGCACAGGATGTTTAATTAGAGTATTGAATGGCTCTGGTTTTACTCAGCACATCATGTTTTCAAACTGGTGCATTGTGTACCCTTATGCAGAAGCACAAAACCAAAATGAATGAGAAGCACACATGTTGTCACCAGATCTAATGAGAAGGGAAGCTTTTGGGGCTTGGGAAACCACACTGGAGAGCTCGGAGGCCCTGAGAGCACCGGGGAGTGTGGCGGGTGGACACTGGTTTGGGTTGTGCTTGCTTGTCTGTCACCATTTCCTCCTGGGAGCAGATGAGGATGAGGGTGTTGTGCTGTCTCCCCAGAGTTGGGGTGCACAGACCTTTTTCCTTCATATGGGTGGTGTGTTTTCCAATGCAAGAATCATGTCTTGTAAGCACAGACCTGTGGCACCAGCATCGTCCATCCTGGCACTGCACACCCAGTCCAGGTCTGCCTGTCCCCACCCAGTGCCATGCTGTGCCATGCACCTGGTGTTCTGGCACACCAGTACAGGAGCACTAAAAGCTGTTGTTAATGTTGGGGTGTTCTTTCTGAACAGCAGGCTGAAGCATGGAAAGCACAGCAGGGCTTGCTCTCCTACCCATCCTTGCTTGAAAAACAGAGTTGGTGGGTCAGTGAGCGAGGGAATAAACCCTGCTGCCAAAAGGACCTATTAAAGACTAAATCCTGCTTTGCTGCAAGCATAAACAGGGTGCAAACTTGTGTAAATGCATCGACTTCCACCAGTGGTACTTCCACAGTGATTGAAGTCATGATTTAATGTTTAATTCATTAACAGCAGATTTCTTAGGAAGCTCTTTGCATCTAATCCCATTGTGCTGATGCCATGGGCTGGAAGAGCCTCGTCTCAATCCCCATGGGCTTCATGCAGGGGTCAGAACAAAGATGATTTTGCTCTGTGGAGGAGCAGCCCCAGTTAGCTGGGCACCACTGGAGCCGGGAGCAGCCCTGCAGTGCAGTGAACCATCCGGGCTCTGTGCTCACCCTCCTCTATCTGAAGTGCCACTGTCCTGGGGAAAATATTTTTCTAGAAGCATCTCTTTTTGCCTATAATGCTTCAACCAGTCAGCACCTGCCACGGTGGCACGCCTGCCTTCTGCTGGCCTCCTCCACCTGCTCCCCAGCAGCAGGTGCCACCGTTACCCACCTGGCACTCGTGCCATGCCCCATCCTTTCACCACACCTCATTCTCTTGCAGTTCCCAAGGCAGGGCTTGCAGCAGACGCAGCAGCAGCAGCAGACGGCGGCGCTGGTGCGGCAGCTCCAGAAGCAGCTCTCTAGTGAGTGGATGTGCAGAAATATCTGTGTGTGTGCCAGCCTGTGGAATCACCCTTCCCGGGGTGCTCTGCCTGTTTCCATGCTGCTGTGGGTAGATGGAGGTGATTCACCTCCTGACAGCAGGTGCCCCATCCCCGGAGTGATGTAATTCCAAAATCTGGTGCTCGTGCAGCCCACGATTTTTGGTGGTCTCTGGAAAAACCATCAACAGGCTGGGGGCTGGTGGCACAGTTTGCTGGGCATTTTCTCCCCTAACTTCTGCTCAGCGAGACGGGCACTTCTGGTGTGCATTAGGTACCAGTGGGGAGGTGCTGGTTGCTGTTTGCTGCTGCCACGTGAAACAGGGGTGGTTTGCTGTGTTTCTCTAGAGGACACCCACTCTCCCTCTGCTTTCCCTGCCAGGTAACCAGCCACAGCAGGGGGTGAACCAGTACGGGCACCCGTCGCACTTCTAGCCCGGGGCGGAGGGGAGACGTCACGTCAGGATTGCACTGAAGACCAGGACATTCGAAATCCAATGCACTAGTTATTGCTAGAAAGCAGACTTTTGTTTCTCTTATTATTTAATAATTATTTTTTTTTGTGCTGCAGTTGATGTGAATATGTAACAAGGTGGTTTTTTTGGGGTTTGGGGATATTTTGGCATTTAACTAGATTTAAATGTATGGACTTGTGGGCCTATTTGAAGAATGTTATTGCAGATTTTATGAATTTGGTGCTTTTTAGGTCCTGTTACTTTTGAAGAGGACAAAGAATGCTGGATTTATTTATTTGTGGGAAACACTCTTCGGTTTTTTTATTCTCATTTTTGTTTTCTTGGGTTGTTTTTTGGGGTTTTTTGCCTTTTTTTTTTTTTTTTTTTCAGAACTGCACTGGACCAAACTACTGAACTGAAAGGCACTTCCGATTTTGGCATCAGAATTGATTTGTTCATTAAAATGTTCACCTCTTTCTTTGTCGGTAGAACAAGCATCAATTTAAATTGTGTTTATTTGACTGTAATTTTCATATGCACTTTATAAAGTTCTTTGTTTAAAGTACTGATTTTTCCTCTTGCTCTTAATTGTGGTAAGAAGGTGCTGAAGTGGGTTTACTGCTTGTCTTAGAACTTCTTAAAGTTTATATCAAAAGCCACAATGTAAAAATATTAATAAACCTACTGGAAGTCGCAGTGTTTCGGAGTTGGTGTTTTCAACACGGTGCTCACGGGTGGACTGTGGTCCCCACATCTCACTTGTGCCTCTGGTAACGATGCTGTGCCAGCTGCTGCCAGGAGAGGGCAGGAGGGGGCCACCCTGCAGCCGAGCCCCCCATCCTGGTGTCACCCCATCCACGTTACCCCCCTTACCCACGGCTGCCAGCGAGGGGCAGGATGGGAAGAGCTTCAGGTTCCAGGGGTGAGTCAGAATTGCCACATCATGACTACTCAAATCTCCACAAACTTATCCTAATTACAGTTGAAAAACATGGAAAATATTTCCTGCTATTTTATGCAATTTAGGAGTTTTGTATGATTTTTTTAAATGCATTCATTATGAAAGCAGAACACACAGGGCATTTAAAATTCCTAATGATTTTTTTTCCCCTGTTTTATATTAACTCAATTTGCTTAATTTACCATACAAAGAGTTTCTAGGTTTCAGGGTCAGGAGGGGAGAAGATGGAACAGCATCTGGACCTGGGAAGCTGTATGGCCAGCTAAAGAAATCACACTTGCTACTTGGAATGCAGAAGTGAAATAGATTTTGATTGGCTCCTACAACAGCCAGGTAAGACTTATGTGTAAAAAATTACTCTGGTTGAGGTTTTAAGGAGACTGTTCTTTGTAGCATCTGAAGCTATTGCAGTCGATAACCAGTGAGATTCATGTAACCCAAGCATTTTGTGGCTGCTAATCCATCAACACTTAACCTTTTAAAGATGTATTTGGCCACTCTAATCCATGATTTGTTAGTGTAAAATGTGCAGGTGACCATCTCCTACCATTGTGAAGGCATTTTTTCCCTGGTGTACAGAAAGTTGCTTCTTATACTTAACCTCCTGAATTGAGGACTCAGAATTCTAAATTGATATGCAAACAGATCCAATTGTTTTCTAGGGGAGGAATCTTACAAAAATGCTTTTGTGACAGTAGGAAAATGATATCAAGCTGGAGTGTCTCTGTGTGGTCTGTAGGCTTTCTAAGCTCTCATTTATCACTGAAAACAAAATTGTTGTGTGTGAATCATCTGAAAGTTCTCCAGAAAAGACCATGTGAAACAGAGCAGTGTTACAAAAAAACACTTCACTACTTGTTTCACCATTGATTATTTATTTTAAAAACACACTAAATAGTCAGAATTACTAAGAAGGTAATTGCTTCACAATAAAAACTGCTCTTTGGTTCTCAGGTGCTCTGTGATCCACACTCATGGTAGTCACATGAGGTGGAAAATATTAAACTAGTATGAAAAAGTCTGTCCTTTAGTGAAGGTCTGCAGGACGTTTCCAGAAAGTAATCTCATTTGATGTTCAGTGTTTGCTGGCACAGCCAGAGTGCCCAAAGTTTGTTTTTAATTTAAACCTGTTCCATCACTGGAAGAGCCAACGTAGTGGTGCTAGATCTGATTTCCCCGAGCCCTTCCTCTCAGTGGTATTCAGGCACTTGCATGCCTGTGGCTGCCTCAGGTTGAACCTCCTCTGGACACAAGCTCAGTCCAGCTGCAGAGGCTGTTAACAGTCAGGCTGTAGTTCTCATTTCAGATGACGTGAATGTAGGTAAGTGTGAAATCACTGCCAAGGTGGTTCTTTGCCGTGCACTTGTACGCGCCGGAATCCGAGGGGCGGGGGTTCTGGATGAGCAGCGTCCCCGGGGGGTGCAGCCGCTGGCTCCCGGCTGCTCGGCCTCGCTGAGCCGTGGAGAGCACGGAGCCGTCGGGCAGCTGCCAGGTGATCTCGGGCGCCGGCACCCCCAGGGCAGTGCAGTGCAGCTGAAGGGCTGTGCCCGTCCCGGTGTGCACCGTCCGTGGCGGCCTGTTGGCGATCCTCGGGGGGTAGCCTATGATCACGACGGACACCGTCACCGAGGAGTCGCCGGCTTCGTTGTGGGCTTTACACACGTAATCCCCCCTGTCCTGAGTGGTGGGTTCTCGTATGACCAGCGTGCCGTTCTCCAGCAGAATGTGTCTCCTGCTGATCTGCGGGTGACTCAGCACGTGCCCCCCGGGCAGAGTCCAGGCGGTGTTCGGTCTGGGACTCCCTGCAGACAGGCAGTGAAGTGACAGGGGCTCCCCACTAAAGCCCTTCACTGGCCCCACTGGGTGAATGAGAATAGTGGGCTTCTGGGCAAGCTCCAAGATGATCAGCTTTTCTATGTAGCCCACTTTATTCTTGGCAGAGCAGCGGTACTTCCCCGCTTTCTCTCCGTCGGGACTGTGGACGGTGAGGGTGCCGTTGCTGCCTGTGAGGAACTGGGACGTCCTGATGCCACTGGAAAACCACGTCCCGTTAGGCAACATCCAGCTGATGTCAGGTGGAGGGTTTCCATCCACGGAGCAGTTCAGCGTGAGGGGTTTCCCAGGTTTCGCTATTATTTTTTCATTGAAGGGGTTTTTAAACATCGGTCTCCTTAGCATTTCTGACACCTCCAGCTGCACCACCAGCCTGCTCTCTCCTCCGTCGTTGCGTGCCACGCAGATGAACTCCGCCGTGTCCGAAGGCCTTATGTTCCGAATCTCGAGCGTCCCGTTTTTGTGCACCACGATCCTGCTCCCGTAGTACGGAGCCGTTAGGAAGATGTTATCGGGCATGATCCACATCACCTGGGGGGCAGGTGTCCCCTCTGCCCGGCAGTCGATCTGTTTCCTCGAGTGCCTCACCGCCGTCACTCTCATGATTGTCCTGTTCACGTACAAGCCGTTGATGACGGGCGGCCTCGCGGTGACATCCAGCTTGTACAGCTTCGTGTCGTCCCCTCCGGGGCTGCGAGCAACGCACATGTACTCCCCGGCATCCAACAGCCTGACCTGAGCGACCGACAGAGAGCCGTTGGCGTGCAGGACGTGTCTGGCTGTTGACGAGGAGATCATGTCACTGGAAGGCAGCAACCAGAATATTTTGGGCTTGGGCTCTCCAGCAGCTTCACAGTCCAGCAAAGCTGTGTCTCCAGCTCTCGCCTTAACATACGTCTTGTAATTGTGCCTTATCTGCGGGGCAGCCATGACGACCGTGATGTGTATCTTCATTTCATCCCTTCCCAGTCTGTTCTGGGCGTAGCAGGTGTAGTCGCCTCCTTCTGTCGCTCCAACTTTGTTGAGATATAGAGTCCCGTTGTCAAAAAGGACGTATCTGCGAGACCTGTGCCCGCTGTCATCTGCCAGCATCACGTTATTGATCACTGTCCCATCTGGCAAACCCCAGGAGATTTCTGGTGCAGGTGACCCAGAGGCCTTGCAGTCCACTCGGAAATCTTTCCCATATGGCACTAGTTTCTTGAAGTACTGTTTCTGGTCAATCTTGGCCGGTTTCATTGTGATACTGACTTTCATCAGTATCAGATCATCTCCGATTTTGTTCCTTGCAACACACAAATAGTCCCCTGCGTCCTTTTCAGTAACAGCCTCGATAGCCAAGGATCCGTTGGGGTAGACGTGGATTCGACTTCCCATCCTGTTGTGGGGGAGAAAGAGGGAGAGAATCATGGAACAAAATGCTGGAGGCAGATTCTGAGCCCTGAAAGTGACTGACAGTGTCAGCAGCAGCACGATACTGTACAGGAGATGTCTCTAAGGGTACTGTGCCCACGCCACCCACTGTTTAGAAATACTCAAATAAATGCTCTTTATTAATAGTAGTCAGTTTGTATTAAAGTGCAAACTATGTTCTAGCCCTGAGAATTCATCCCAGCATAAAATGACCCAAATTCAGCCTATGTGTGATTAACATCAGTTCCCTTTTTCAGATCTCAGATATGACTTGTTATCCATTTTGGATACAAGTCCAAATTTTACAAGTCCATTTTGGATACAGGACGTCACAAGTTAGTGATGTGGTCTGTGACTGGGTGTGTAACAAGAAGCCCTCACTACAGATGCTCCACCACTGTTAAATGTTTTTAAAGGGAGGTGAGTGCCCAGTACGTTGTGTCAGTGATGTAACGGGCTCTTAAGCGAGCACCAGCATTTGGTGTTTCAAAGAGGTGAGGAAAAAAAGGACTCCTACCTGTGCCACTGGTCAACGACCGCCTTGGAGGGCAACCTCCAGATGATCCTGGGCTTTGGCTCCCCGGTCGCGGTGCAGTTCAGAAGCAGCTTGTCCCCAAAATTCAGCCGAGTCATTTCTTGGGAGGCAGCAGCTATTTTTGGCAGCGTCTCCCTGTGCTCCACCACCAGGCTCACCACCCTGCGTTCCGAGCCCGTGGAGCTGGTGGCTATGCACTCGTAGTTCCCGCTGTCGGAAGGGGCCACGTGGCTGAGGCGGAGGGTGCCGTTGGAGAACAGGAACAGTTTTGAGTTGACAAACTGCAGGGGTTTCACCACCGTGCCGTCGAAGAGGACCCAGTGCACGCTGGGCTGAGGATTCCCTTTCACAGTGCAGGGGAGTTCCAGGTTTTCCCCCATTATTCCTTCAACACGTTGCCTCTTCTCTTCCAGGATAGCGGGAGGGGCCGCGATGACCTGCAGTTTCACCACCAGCGTGTCGGTGCCTGCTGGGTTTTTAGCCATGCATGTGTAGAGACCCCTGTCGTAAACGGTGACCTCCTCGATAATCAGAGTGCCATCTGCCTCCACGTGCACGCCGCCATTCCCCCCAGCAGCACGGGAGACGTGCGTTTTGTTGGCCAGGACCCATGAGATGTCAGGCGGAGGGTGGCCCTCTGCTCTGCACTTCAGCGCCGCCGGCTTCCCGGAGTGAGCGGTGAGGAGCTGCCACCTCCCGCCGGTGATGCGGGGTGGATAAGCCACCACTGACAGAGTGACCAGCAGCCGTGCCACGCCGTGCGGGTTGGAGGCGGTGCACAGGTACTGCCCACGGTCCTGCAGACCCACCCGGGCGATGGACAGCGTGCCGTTGGCAAACACCAGCCACCGGCCTCCCGGAGCCTCGGGCCCTAGGGGAGCAAGGGGACAACAGTGCAGTGGTGAGAGCCTCTCCTCTGCCCCTCTGTGCTGTTCATCCTGCCCTATTTGCCCAAATAACCAAAACACTAGTGATAAAACGCAGAAATATTGGTATCGTGCACAGAGTGGCAAAGCTTTAGAGAAACCGAGGCATGGTCCTCACAGAGACCAAGTTTGGATTAATCAGCTGGGGCTTTACATATCAAAAAATATGTTGGTGCAGCTGTGACCAGAATTTGCACACTCAAAAAATATTTTGGCATCACTTTAATGTGATTTGATGGGTTGTTACCACAACAAGGGTTGTTTCCCTTGCCTCACTGTGCTGAAATTGCAGGTGATGTACAACAAATGCTGAAATCTTCTCACGGTAAGCACAGTTATAGTCAAATAGAGATCATATATCTATTTTTTTTCTCTTATTTCCTTGAAGAATTGTTTCATAATTAGTAGTAAGACACTCATGTGAGGGTGCTGAGATTTCTTTCTTTTTCCCTGTTTCTAAGTTCATCTTTTCAGTGATATTTCACAGTGCTCCTAGATGAAGCAATACTCAAGTCTGGCACACAAAATACCTGCCAAATACAGGACTATAAGGGAAGATAAATTCCAGAGGGGCTCACCGAGCTTACCTGCTGGTGTCTTGGTCCACTGTATCGTTGGAGGGGGGTTACCAGTAGCTTTGCAAGGAATAAAAGCATCTGAATTAGCCAGCACAGTGAAAGCAGCTAATTGTCCTCCAATTATTCTGGGCTTTGCAAAATTATTTCTGCCTGGAGACTCCAAGGCTGTAGGATTGAGGGTGGTAGTTTCTTGGTCCTGTCTCTTTTCAGACCAGCCTTTGACAGAACCATCCTTGTCCCTTCCCCACACAGGAGCATAAGGAGTTGTGATTTGTGGGGAGTTCAGTATGGTCAGTGAACTGACAGGCACCGTGTTGCCTCTCTCTGTGGCTGGTGCAGGTGGTTTCTGCTGGAATCTGATGTCCCCCTCCAGAGGTGAGGTGGGTCTCACAGTATGTGCAGGTGGCACAGTTGCTCTTGGGGCTGGTGGTGGGGTGAGATGCTGAGTGCTGGGAGGAGTGGTGTCTGTGTTTGTAGCAGAAGCTCTGGTCCTCAGCTCAGGTCTTGCTGGGAAGGTGGGCTGTGCTGCGTGGTTTGCTTGGATCTCTCCCTCTTCCATTTTCAGGTGTGATTTTTCACCTGCCATTGTGGTGGCTTTGATCTGCCGAGCAGGTTCTGACCCAGACGTGGTGGGTCGTGTGCCTGTGGTGCTGAAAGGCTTTGAAAGCCGTGCTGTGGTTTGGATGGGTGTGGTGGGACTGTCAGGTGGTGAGGTGGCTGACTGGGCATCCCCTTGTGTCACAGGGGTCACTTCTGTCTGCGTGGCCACCGTGGGCACGTGCTGAGGTGACTCTGGAGTGCTGTGGATCCACAGTGCTGGTGGTTCTGTCACCAGTGCTGGTGATTCTGTCACCAGTGCTGGTCTGGTGCTCACAGAGAGAGGTTCTGCAGGTGTAGGACTCGTGGACACAGTTGATGGTGAAACTGTTGTGACAACCAGTGTGGCTGCACTGAGCGAGGGGCTCGTGCTTTGCACGGTGGGTGTTTTATGGGGACGCCGCCTCCTCTGGCCTCTCCTCCTTCCCACTCTGAGGGTTTTACTCCTGGTGATTTTGGTGTCAGTTTGAGGAGTGACAATAGGGGTAACTGTTGGCCTCAGACTTGTTCCTTTCATTTCTTTGGTTGTGCTAGTTGTGGGATTAGAGGAGGAGCGTGGCTTGACAGGGGGAGGATGCTCTGATTTACCAATGCTGTGATGAAAGGATGTGTTTGAAGACAAGACATCACTGTTTTGGTTCCCACCTGCTGAAATGTGCAAAGGAGACATTCTGGATGTGGCTTTAGGAAGCGTGGTCGACACCTGTGTTGATGGAAGCATGTCTGTTTCTTGTTTCAGTAGCTTCTTCAGAACCTCTTCTTGTGTGCTGTGTCCAAAGAGATCTTCCCAAGTATTTTTTCCTGTTTGGGAACTTTTTGGTGAGGTTCTAGGCTCAGTGCTGGGTGAGAGTGATTCGAGGGTAGAACGTACCTTGGTGCCTGTGGAATGTACTTCTGTTGGTGTTCTGCTGCTAAAAGGCTGGACTCCATCAGTATGGGTCTGAAGTGGAGCAAACAGAGCACTGCTCTCTGGCTGTTCTTGAGGGGTGTCTTGGGTGCCCTTCGTGATGAAAGGCACGACTGTCACAGTAGCTTTTAGCCTTGCACTAGGTTGATTTTCTTCTTCCCTGAGGAACACTGCGTTATAGTGAGTACCTCCTGGGTGCTCCGACAGCATGCTCATGGTGGAGGGGGAGGACAGAGGTGCTTCTGGACTAAACGAGCTGATGGAGCTGCTTAAATTACTGAAGGTTGGTAAATCTGTTATGTATTTTGTATGAGGTTGAACACCTGCAGTCACTGCTGTGCTTCCTCTGACAGAGCCTGGCCACCCAAAAGTGTATCTGTGCTCTTTCACTGGAATATGTCCTGGTCTAACAAGTTGTCTCCTACCAGAAATTTTCCTTCGTCTCCCATATTGCTGCTGGGCCTGGGGTGCATGAGTCGTAACATCCTGAATAATCTGAATTTGCTGATCAGTAATGACAGCTGAGGCTGATGGTGCCTTAGTTACTTGTTTCTGACTCGGCTCAGTGGCTGTCACTACAGCTAGTGGGTGACCTGTTCTAGGTGAAATCTCATCAATAGACCCAGTAAGAATGTGAGCCTTTTCTTCTGTGATTTGGGAAGTCACAGGCTCGCTGGTGGCTGTAATGTCTGTCATGGGTGTCGCGGACACAGACTCCAGATGCTGGTTACTACTCTCCCTAGAATATACCAACCTTTGCCCGGCTGGGAAGGGTGTTGGTGTTCTGCTCGCTCCAGTTGATGCTGTTGGTTGTTTTAAGCCATTTGGTGATGTTTGGCTTAAATCAGAACTTTCCTGTGAGGCTGCAGTTGTAGGTTTTAGATGTGTCTGTGGACTTCTGCCGCCAGATGACACAGAGTGAGAATAAGGAGAGGGCAGGGGTGGTTCTGCCTCTGCGACCACGAGGGGGCGTTTCCAGGCAGGAGTGTTACTCGTGGGCATCTCGGGCCCTGCAGTTCTCACGCTTCCCACTGCCCTCCCCAGAGCAGACACCGTGGCCGCCTCTGTCACTGGTATGAGTTCTTCTTCCAGAGATCTGACATCACCAGATGTTTCCTCCTCATCCCCAGGTGCTTCTGAGAATTTGTGGACTTGAAGAGGTGGTTTAGTTGCAGCTTCTCCTTGTTTCTCTGTCAGTGTTACGTTCCTCTTTGCTTTCTCCAGAAAGGCTGCCCAGCGCTGTGGGTCCACTCTCCTGGCTGAGGAAACAAACTGTCTTCTGGGTCCTCTAAACCGCCTGCTTGTTTTGTCCCTGTAGTGCCTGTAGGTCATTTTCCCATGGCCATTCCTGTTAGGTGCACTCTGTGCAGCTTGCTTTCTGGGTGCTGAGGTGACAGAACCCCGATGAGCCGGGGTGGCTGGAGTTGCTGAAGGCTGTTCCCGTGTTGTAGCAGAGGCCAGCAGCTCATGCCCAGAGCCATCACTCTCTTCCCATCCTCCCCCAGCTGCATGATTTTCCTCTAGAGAGTTTCTGTCCTTCCTAACTAGCACTTGGAAAACCAAAAGGTCGACACCGTACCGGTTGGCTGCAACGCACGTGAAGTAGCCGCTGTCTCGCTCTGTTACCCCTCGTATCCTCAGGGTGCCGTTGTCAAAGACATGTCTGTTTCCCATGGAGTGATGGAGAACCGTGTGCTCGGGCAGCACCCAGCTTACAGCAGCATCTGGAACGGCGCTGGACGTACAGGGGAGGTGGAGGGTGCTGCCGAGCGACGCAGAAAGCCGGGCTCCGTTCACGCCGTTGCGTTCCACGTGGGGATCCGCCACGGTGACTCTGAAGGCCAGCACGTCTGCGTCGTGGCGGTTTGTGCCCACGCAGTGGTACAGCCCCGTGTCAAAAGTGTCAGCCGCTCGTAACGTGAGCGTCCCGCCTTTGCCCACCGCGATCCTTCCGTCCTCGCTGAGGTGAGGAGCCCGGACCCTGCTCCCATCGGCCAGAATCCACTCGACTGCGGGAGCCGGTTCCCCGACCGCGCGGCACGGCAGTTCCACGCTCCCCCCGACCAGCACGGTGTGCTCCGTCCGTGTTCGGTTGTCCCTGGAGATGATGGCCCAGCTGTTGCTCGCCTGGTTTTCGTCCGGAGTGGGCAAAGCGATCCGGGCATCCGCAGAGTACTGGAGGTGCAGCGTGCTCAGGGTGGTTTTCGTCCTGTCCAGCTGCAAGGCCACTTGGCTTTGCATCAGCCACGATGGTTCTGCTCGCAGGTCAGTCTCGATGTTGGTGAAAAGCTCGTCCTTGTCAGAGTAGATCTGTTTGTACTTGTAACTGACCAAAGGCACGGTGGTTGCTAGGACTTTCCTCTCCAGTTTCAAGGGGGAATTGCTGTACAGTGCCAGTATGCTCCACAGCTGCTGGATGTGCTCGTAATCGATGCCACACACGAGAAATGCTGAGATGGATGTTTTGAGAGCTGTGCTGTTGCCATCTTTGTCAAAGGAGACGGGAGATGCTTCCTTGGGTTTCTGGACGCTGCAAACCAAGCCACCTCGACTTCCCGCTTGGTCAGTCATGTTCAAAACCATGGATCCTATAGGAGCTATGAAGTCCTCGGGAGACACGGCATCAAAATCCCCATCTCCCAGCACGGTGAGGTTTTTGGATTTCAGGGAGTCGTGTATGGCTGGCTTAGAGCAGGTTAAAGATGCAGGAGGAATCTCCACTAAGTTTTTCCCTTTATGATTCCTGGGACTAGCACAGACTGGGCATTGCTGAGCACCAGAACTTCTGTCTTTTTTGCACTTGATCACATCTGAAGGGAAGAAAAATGTAGTAACAGTTGTGATCCAATTTTCAGTATTAGAAAGTCATAAAGTTACCAGTGACTTGTTCACTTGAATACAATACTAACAAAGTTTGTCCTAAAGTTTATGAAAACCTGAAATTTCATAAACCTAAACTTACCAGTTATATCACTATTAGTGTCCTGCAGATTCTCCTGGTGCACAGAAGCTTTGGGTCTGGCCAAGTAAAACAATGCATTAAGGAAAGCTGCACTTGGGAATGGGTTAAGACCACTAGATTTGTTTAGCCTGGGAAACTGGTATTAATCTGTTTATCGTGATTACGTGCACCTACAAAAATCCAGTGCTGGGACAACAAAGAAATAAAGGGGAGCTGCCTTTATCAGACAGAGTGATTAGCTGAAGCATGATTAAAAAGCATAAACAAAGCCTCAGCTTACCTGGTCTGTCCTTTGCCCATTCTGCAAACCACTGCAGATCACAGTCGCAGGACCACGGGTTTCCATGAAGGTAAATGCTCTCCAGCTCAGCCATGTAGGAGAACATCTCTTGTGGCAGCGAAGTCAGTGCGTTGTCAGACAAATAGATGTGCTTCAGGAAGGATACTTTAAATATTTGGCTGTATCTCAAGGTGACAAAAGTCTCTGGATGAAGCTGCGTCAGCAGATTTCCTTCCAAGTGGACCAGCCTCAGTGATGTAAGTCCGTAGAAAACATTGGGATTTACAAATTCTATTTGATTGTGGTCCATGTGCAACCGTACCAAGCTCTTGAGGCCGTAAAAAACACCCTGCTGAAGTACTCTGACCTTGTTGTAACTCATTTTTAAGACCTGTTGATGAAAAAGTAACAAGTGTGTAATATTAATTATAAGACTCCTAATAAATTTTCATTGCTGGGTAAGTACTTCACTAGGCCAGTAATGAGAGTGATTGTAAAAAAGCTTAGTAGGAGGAATTGTTCTTAAATGCAGTGTGAGTTGGAGGAGCACAAAGATGCTTTCTTGTTCCAGCAGTCCGTCAGGGTGACACTTGCAGCCGCATTTACAAAACGCGGTGATTAGAGAATGAAATAAAGCAGTGCTTATTTCTCATTGAAAAAAATCCCAATTAAAGCACCTTATGAAAAGGGCAAGCAGAGTCTGGCTGCTAACTGGCAGTGGTTTTTGTTGCAGCCCTGTAAAAAAGCACACAACAGCCTCTTTTGTTTGCTGTGCAACCGGCAGCGCGCTGCCGGCGTCGGGATTCGTGTCACGAGAGAGGTGAACTTGCCAGACCACAGCTCGCTGGTGCCAGTGTGCTGCTGACAGGTTAGAAGTCAAATTCCTAACTATGAGATGAACAGCCCTGGCACGTCACCGAGGTGTTAAATGCAGCACCCAAGACACTCTTTTTGTGGCTGCTTTTCCTGTTGGAATTACACTGTTACAGCCAGGAATTCTGTATTTTGAAAATAATGGTGTGGGGGGGAAGTACAAAAGCACAATAGCGAGCAAGTTTAGTTTATTTGCCAAATATAATTCCCTTAAAACTCTCTAATTGTGTGGGCATCTCTCTTGCTGATAAGGGTGGCAAAGTGTAACAGACTCAGCCTGTTTCACGAGGCCAGTCACAAGGAGCTGAGGAGGAGGCTGCTGGGCACAGAGCTGCCCTGCGTGGGGGTTAGTGAATCCCAAGGGTCTGTTTGCTCCAACATGTGTCTGGTTTCTGCCTCTCCCTCCCACCCCTGAATCCTCCAAAACCAGCAGTTTAGCCAACAGTGTTTTCTGTCTGAACTCTTCAGGTCTCTGGTGTTCTTAGCTGGCCACAGCTGTGACTTTACTCCTGCTCTGTAGCAGCTGATGACAGCTCGAGGTGGAAGGTTAATGGGGGACCAAGCGTAACCTGGACATCAAATGAGTTGGGAATAAATAATCACGTAAGTATTTCTTTGTATATGACAATGTACATGGCACAGTGAGGCACTGAGAGAGCTCCAGAATCCCTGTGTGGCACTCTACTAATATTTAAAAGATATGTATAGATGATATTTCATAAACAGCTAATGTTTCAGTTCAGGAACAAAACAGGCACCAAATACTACATTTTAGAAGTCCACAAATAAATGGTAATCCCAAGGAACTGTATAATTATTTTTTTTATGCATTAAAATGTTTCTATGTAATACATTCAGTTTCTTTTCACTGGGAACCTTTTTTTTAATGAAGGTTAGAAAGTGATGGGGCTACACAGGCTGCCCAGAGAGGTGGAACTGCCCCATCCCTGGCACCATCCCAGGGGAGGTTGGGGGGGCTCTGAGCACGCTGCTCTGGGTGCAGATGTCCCTGCTCCCTGCAGGGGGTTGGACTGGATGGCCTTGAAAGGTCCCTTCCCATTCTAAACATTCTGTGACTCACTCTATACTGTACTGAAGGGAAATCCT